>OX402006.1:14766466-14992844 GCA_947859395.1 Eupithecia insigniata
CAATTCCGCGTATAACCTTCTCTGATAGTATTCATCAAAGTAAGTTGTCTACTAGTTTCGTCTCTCCACGAGACATCTTCAGGACACCACAATACTCGACCTTGACATTGAGATTGGTAAGCACAGCAACACCGACAGAGTCCCGCCAGTGATGTTGCCTCTCCGAGCTCCGCGCGCCAAGTCGCGGAGCTCGGAGAGGCAACATCACTGGCGGGACTCTGTCGGTGTTGCTGTGCTTACCAATCTCAATGTCAAGGTCGAGTATTGTGGTGTCCTGAAGATGTCTCGTGGAGAGACGAAACTAGTAGACAACTTACTTTGATGAATACTATCAGAGAAGGTTATACGCGGAATTGTTACTAAATATTTCTTCATTCTAATATTGTGCAATGGATTTCCGCAAAGTAACGCCTGAATCTATTATTTTTTTTTTTTTTTTTTTTTTTTTAATTTCATTAATTAACCTCGAAAATGGTTTATCGTTTTGAATCCTGCGTCCGGTCAAATGGACAAAAACTTTTACATCCCGCGTCCGCCGGATATGCTACGTCCATATGTCCCGCAAATTAACCTTTAGACGGTGTTCATGTTTTAATTGAGTTTTAAACGGACCGACCAGAGCGGACTTTTAAATGTGTCTGAGTTATGGACCTGAGTCCTCTCTGGTAAAATCTAATAAGACCCATAAGTTACAAGATGTGTTTACCCAACGCAATCAAATCTTGTAACTTATGGGTTCAATTTGATTTGCCTAACGGAGGACTAAGCTCCATATTTATTTATTTTGTGATCGTTTGTCCTCAAAAATCCTTTTAATGTTACATATATTTATGAACGTTTTCCGTCAAATTAATATACAAACCAACAAGATAATTAATTAGCTCCACATAATATTTTGTTTTTATAAAGAATATTGTGTCCGAAACAAAGCCGGTATCGTTTTTGCAGCTTAATTAAAAATCGCAGTTGAACAGAACGCGATATTTCCTCAACATTCGATGTAAAATACTTCCAATATAATTAAAAGCAAATTTTGCAGGTATGTGCTACATATTTGTGTATATAATGTTTGTGACAACTTGCCTGCAATTGGAATATGAACATTTTCGATTTTGTGTTTACACAGCTTTACAAATACGAGCGTCGCAAATACTGCGTTTCTGTGACAGCGATACGATACAAAGAGATTTAACATCACCTGAGGGTATATTAAAATGAACGATAATTTGTATTTGTGTTTAAATGTTGTCCGACTCATTCGACTGATGATGATTATTATTTAGATTTGTAGTCTACATATAACTAACTATTCTATGACTATTCAATATTTAATGTTACATTGTATAATTTTACAGTATAATTTCATTTCTATACATGACATTAAATTTATTATTACTCCTCAAATTTAATTTAATGTACTTAACGTACATATTACAAATGTGACGTGTGGTTCTTGTTATTAATAAATTATTATTGAGTATTAAGTATTAATAAGCAAGTCTAGTCTATCGTAATAGGTTATTCGAAAATAAAACTAAATTGACAGCGCTGTTTTCTACCTTCGTAGACGTCTACGTATTCGCTACGTGCTACGAAATAACCGCTACGAGAATATTACTGTAGGTGCCTACGAACTTAATAAGAGCTACGCAATATACGATGCGTTGTCGTAGGCGTCTACGAATCAGAAACATATGAAAATCTTAGAAACAGATAGAAGTACCGCTTTTGGATTTTAATTTTCCCAAGTGTTTTCTATAAATAATAAATTTGATTCCCCATTAAAAACTAAACATTTTTATTGAATCAAAAACAAACACACCAAATCCATACCGACGTAAAACATGATTTTTAACTTAAAATAAAATCAAGAGAAGCTTATAGTCGTCGACATTATTTTGTTTTTCTTAATGACTAAATCTTCTTTTAATCTTAATTATGCACTTATCATGTGATGATGGAACCTTTTGGTACATACATAATTAAAGATTATTTATCTGGTATTTATCGCGTACCTTTTGTTATATTTTCCCCTACGTTTCCTTCGTACATCGTTCCATCGTCCTTTTGGTACAGTTAGGTATGGAATCATTTCGTGTGCTTGGAATTTAAGATATTGTTTTATCTAGACCAATATTTACTCGTAGATAAGCCCAGTTTGTTATGGGTAATCTCATTTCTGACTTTTCCACTACCGGCGGTTAAAGGCCTCCAAGTTCATGTGATGTAAGTGTCATACATACTTTGGCTATTCAGGTTCCACGCGAAGCTAGTGATAAATATTTAGCTTTTAAATGTATACATCAGAGTCGTTCTGAAAGCTGAGTTTTCCAAAGAAAAGCTACAAACGCCGTCAGTTTACCGTCCTTGTACCAACCTCAGAGCAGGTAGCGAGCCGAAAGCATTATTTCAGCATCCGCGGCCCTCGGGAAATCACCAGCCACACTAATCTTTTACCGAGGCCCGTTTCAGCCGAGACGCGGTAACTGATTTCAAATATTATATCTTTAATTTGTATTTATTTATTTCCACCGTAGGTACACATGTTACACTTGATGTCGTTTATTCTATCTATATTATAATATTCACACAAACTTTTCACGTAGGAAACAACATAGGGGATTGTACAAAGAAAAACAGACAAACATGACACTTCATGCTTGAAATTTACTAAATAACAAATTGTTGGCTTTAAGAGGGCAAAAATCAATGAGGAATAATATATCAAAATAAAATAAATAATAATTAATTATATTTTAAGGATAATATTTATTGCTTGACTTTTCTAGGATGACACTCACAAACAGACATACATTTATGTGGAAGCTAATAGAAATACGTAACAGATAGACTGGTAAAAAAGACTGGTTTTGACTTGTCTAAGTGTTATTTTGTAAGCCTAAAGAAATAAAGTTATTGATTCTGATTCTGAAAAATAACATGATAAATGTTATGCCAGATAGTTATCACTCATAGAACCCCTGAGCAATAATAGTTTCCACAACAACATCCTCAAAAAACCACATAAAAAGATTAATGTGAATAACGTTGTTAATATTATAGCCTTGCGTTTCCGTTTCCGCCGTGGGACCGTGACCTTGTCCGTTGGAAGATGTACCGCATCCACCGGCAGGAGGCGCCGCCGGATGTGTCTTATCAATTGTAAACTCACCTGTATGTGTGTGTGTGTGTGTGATGGGATGTTTGCACGGAAATTAATATTTATGTTGTCTTTCATTGCAGGCTTTATTTGATGGAAGAGACATGTAGGTATCATATTTTTTTACAAGAGCAACAATTTAAGAATATCTTTTATTCTATTCTACGTAGTAAGTAAGTAGGCGACTGTTGTATGTACAATGTTTTGATTATATAAAAGAACAACTTACAAACAAATCACAAGTTTCATCGGTTCATTTATAATTTTAGAATTGAAAGCAAATATGAAACGGTACGTTATAACAAACCCTATTTATTAATATCAATCTATGTTAGAAGCCTTTCAGCAACTCGCATTGAATAGTAACCAGAAAAATATATTTTAAAAATTCTACTAAAATAAAAAGTTCTTATTCAACATCTCAGAAATTGAATTCGTATTGAGAGTTGTAGTCAGCAAAAACGGGGTTCAGCGGTGAAGTCTGAACGACAACAGCGAGCGTGGGTTCCGTCCATTTGGACTGACGAGGGTCGGAGCTGACGCAAACTGTGACATTATTACTCGAAGACGAATTTCGCTGAGGTTTTACAAATCAATTCTCAAATAAAATAATGATTTCAGGAAACTAAACTCTGTTCGTCTTGAGTTCCATTTTGTTATTTAAAGCAAGCATCTGAACTGTTCAAATCGCGCGACAAAAATTATAATAAACTCCAAATGATAACACCCAAAGCAAAGTTTAATCAGGAAGCTTCAAACTCTCAGACGGAGAATTCAACAAAGCACGTTTATGTAAGTGAAAGTATTCACCCCCTAACTCTTTGTAAGTTCGCCCAACTCGCAAGTCACCAACTTTACTTTTTACCGCTGTGTGGCGCTGCGGTCAATGGAAACCATCCAACTTTCATTCCCCATTCAGTGTGGGGTATTCAGCTTATGAAAACAGGTTTTGTGCATGAAACTTGACGATTTATCGCCTGCCTCACATTTTAATGCAAACTTCCACTCGGATTTACTGCTCTCGTATATTATCGGAGCAAGTTTTTGTTTTGAATGCTCTTCATCATTTTAAAGGCGCTTAATAGCTTGCAGTTGTACTTCGCTAGTTAAACAGTCGGTTTACTCAGCACACAGTCTATAACTCTGTATACCAGAGAGTAAATATACATATACTACTTTATAGAAATAGGCTTAGCAAGGAAACCTCGACCAAAAAGTACAATAAAACAGCTTAAATCGCAGTTCTATGATATTAACTATATATTTTTGTTGTTTCAGGTGATAAACTCTCCTTTTAAATACTGCTGAACAATGTTTCTGAAGAGTGTATGTAAGTCAATCGGGGACGATGGTTACCTATTGTTAAATATTGTGATAAAAATAAATAGTCGAACAATTTCACGCCTTACGTTATTTTACCAACAAGGTACTCACACTTCCAATGGAACGTGATATTTTATGCTCCTACGAAATTCTCGGTAGCTTTTACGACAGAATTATCATAAAATATGATCCTAATTTCTAATAGAGCCATATCTCGTGGAAATTAGCGATAATGGGGTTCCTTGTTACTGAATAGGTAATATTTCATCTCCGCACGCAGAGACAATAAATCCGCCCTCCTACGCTCATCCGCCCAAAATGAATCTTGGCAGGTACATTAGATGCTGAAATTTCTTGAACCTCCAAAAGCTTTCGACATGAACAAATGAATTTCACATGCTCGGAATATGAGATCCTACAATTTTGTGTACCGAGACTCGTATTGTATTGTATTTGGAATTAAGTGTTGAACATTTCAAAATGTCTATTGTAAGGTCTATTTAGGTAAAAACGTGCAGTTGAATGTACGTACGCTTACATACCTTTTTAATTAAAAATATTACTACCTGTTACGTCTTTACATATTTAAGGCTTGTTAGGTTTTACTCAAAATAATTATGAACTAAAAGGGTATGTTTATATGACTGTTCGCCAAAAATAGCGCTCCCAAGGTCGATTATTCAGAACTGGACGTTTGACCCTGAGAGCGGATGTCTTCTGTCAGGTGTTACTACTGGTTACATTATGCTAATATTGCTCATAAAGTTAATATTTAAAGGGACCTCACTCAGCTGTTTAAGACTACCTGCGACTACATACAAAAGTCGAGAGAATTATGTGAATGTGCGTATTATGATATCGCATTACTAACCGACGACGACGCAGATAAACGTAGATATTATAATAGAGGTAGTAAATTGAACTGGTTGGATGTTTATAATAATAATAGTTCAATTAGGAGCCAAGTTTAGCTAAGATTTTTGTTCCTTTAAGTTCCAGCTATTATTAGGTTATAGAACAACAATATCCTATTATTATAAAGCTATTCTATATATTCAAATAACGAATAGATAGCGGATTTAAATGAAAAAACATTTTCGTATAAATTATGAAATGCTATTCAAAAAGCGGATCTAAATGAAATTCTCTTTTAAAATATAATATTCCGCGCTGCGGCTGGGGGCTTAGGAAATGAGATGTTCAACATATGTCGAGTTTAAATTGATGGCGATTTAAAATGTAGGATTCAAGCCAGGCGGTAATATACATATATATGCCGTGACTTAGTACCGCTCGAGGCTAGCTCTTTACATTCACTTTGCATGTAAAAGTTTTTTAAAGTCAGAATTTTAAGTTCTACTGATATTTTGGATTCAAACTACTTCAGACTTTGCAGAGACCTTTAGTTTTGCAATTAAGCATCCCCAAGTAATATTTGTGGGAGTTTTATTTGCACTTAATTAATTTTAGAGTCTTTTTCCTATTGAATGGCGAAAGCCAGTAGGTACTTAAAATTCAGTGACGATAACATTCAAAGAGCGTTGAAAATCGTTGAATATCTGCCGATCTGAGGTACAATATTCGGGCACTCCAACCTCTCCGGGGGGAAAAGAAAGATTCCGTAAAATTAGGTCCTCTGAATTTTTCTTCAGATGTATTTTTTGTAAGTTATGGCATAGATAAGGGACCCTGGAGCTTTAAGGAAGCGTGTGGCGGCCATTTAAATGATAACACGTAATGTATTCCGGCGGATTCTTTGTTGTCCTGGAATTGGCGGCGCGAGACCTTGCAGAGGCGTGGAAGAAGCTCCCGTTATTATAAGTTCTATTTACTATACTTATGCTTAAACCTATTTTGGTTTTAAAGTTTTTCCGAAGCTCACTTCTTACATCTTAAGCTTCTTCATGGACAGCTTACGTCTATCTGATTTTAAAATATGCACAAAAGCTTATAAACTACGAGGTCATGCTTGAAATCTTAACCCGCATATATCTTAGTTAAATCGGCACCACTATCGCTAACCTCTTTATGTAAGTATTTTGCATACATATTTCCAAGTTAACGTTCATCTGAGGGCGCCCTAAACTTAGCTCCAGCACTTAATAAGTTACAGCTTAATGTCCTAGAGAAGTTTTCTCGTTACTTACGCGATGAATTTTAATGCAAGGCTGCGGTCCAATGGCCTGCACTTTCTAATAGACACGCATCGTTCATCCTATATATTATTGACAGTTTTTCATGTATCTGATTTGGAAGTTGCTATGATTATTGCCTGAGGGTCTTAAAACATGTTTATAAACCAATTGAGCCAACTGCAGACTGTTGCAAACAGTTTACAGGTAGCTCAACTGGTCCATATCAGAGTTTGTTAAAGTGACCTAGGTGCGAATCGCAGAGAATCTTCGGCTGGCGAAATACACAAAAAAAATCTACACTACACCCTGACGCGTAGTTGAGAAAATTTGTGGATGTTAGATAGATTAAGGAAATTTTATTGTAACAATTTACTGTGTTATATGTACATCAAACCTCATTTTATTTTAGTATAACATAATTAACTAAACCTAGATATATACCTATTGATACGCCCGCGCGCCCCTAGGGTAAGATACAGTGAAACCTACTATTTATAATAAGAACACAAATTGTACCTGATATCTATATGAATAAATGATTCTGATTCTGACTTGAGAACTGTGATGATGATGATGAACAGTGAAATGTCACTCATCACGACTCTGTACTAACTTTGCAAAGTGAGACTATCCAGTAAAATGATTTCCTTAAAATTGTTAACGTTTACTATCACATTTTAACGGTCATTCCTCCAGTATCTTGAGTCGGGCCGACTCGACCGCAGTGATAAATGCCCGGTTAGCCGCGGGCTGTGCGAGTGGTTAACTTTATTGTGCGGCAGCTAACCGACTGTGCAATGGACTCGCGATTACAGTTGATGACTCGACGCTTGTTCTGTTTAGAGTTGATGAGCCAAAGTGTTATACAAATAATTTATGGTTTGTAGGCGTGGGTGCTTAACTCTTTATTGCATGAGAAATACATGTCTAACTTATTCTTAAAGATTATGGCAATGCTACATGACGATGTGTCATTTGATATGTGCGAGTCTGTCTAGTTTCCTCCTTAGGGGGCATTTTAAGGGGCAAAACTGGAAGCGTCCGTTAACTTACTACCAATGTTTAATTATAAAAATAAATAATTAAATATGCGTTTATTTCAGAACAAAGATACAAAGGTACATTACATATAACATAGAATGGAATAACATATTTGTAGCTCGTAGTACCTACATAGTGTTACTTTTGATTCCCACTGCACTGTGGTGCACAGACGAGCAGTGTCGAAAGAAACAATTGTCTGCGCATTCACTCAATAATACTATTTTTTGAAGCTCTGACTAAACTTGGAAATTGTACATATGTATGTACATCAGCAAATTAGTAAAGTAATACGATTATAGTACAAATACCGATAACATCCGGTTATACAATCATTGCTAAAAACGGTGTGAGGGTGTGCGCGTGTGTGTGTGTGTGTGTAGCACTGTAGCGGATAACATTCACAGAGTTTAATATAACCGAGATTTTAATAACCTCTTGAACTTTGCCTAAAACAGCTCTTGTGTTTAGAACGTGTTTGAGACCTCGTGAAAGCCTCCCGTGGGACCGAGCCATCTTATTGAAGGCCGCCTGGCATAATTATGTCTTTTTTAACCTACTGCTGCTGGTAGGTCACATTTCAAGAACTTAATTTCTTTAGGCTTACAAAAAAAGCGCTTAGACAAGTAAAATTTTATATCTACCATAAACAGCTATAAATATAGTTATTATTATCAAATAAGAAATAAGGTGTTATTGATTTTCTCTTCACATACATTTTTCGTTTTAAATACGAAATACATATATACATATATACTGTTAGAACAAGTCTTATTAATTTGTGGACCGAACGTTTATTAGAAGGGAGGACCATCGCATCGCGCGACAAAAAGTAGTTCATGTAACTTAGTTCAACTACGCAGAAATACAACCTAGTTTAGTTTAGTTTCCAGTATTTAATTTATTAAACATGTTGTTACACTACATTAGCTCAGGTCAAACTGATAGTACATTTACTAATACTTTTAGTAAAAATCTAGAAACACTATCATAAATATACGTACGTACTTATAAAAGCTACAAACAAGCGGCTCAGCAAATATGTTAAAATCATGAATACCAAACAAATTTCATTAATATAACAAATCGCAGAACAGATAATCTGGCATTAAAACGAATAGGGGCGTAATTGTAGTAACAAACGGCCCATTCTGATCGCAGATAGGAGCGAGATCTACCGAGGGTTGCCGAGGGTTACCGAAGGCTTGTGACAAAGGAGTGATAATTTGTCACAGAGGATTAGGGCAAGGGCTGAGAAGAATTTGTGAGAGGCAGAGGGCAACTCAGCAAGTCGTAGGACTTGGTTATCTGCTAGCTTCTGAAGGTTCAGCGTGAAAAAGTGTTCTTTAATGCCTTGACGATAGGATAAGATATCGCAGCGTATGTTATATTATATGGCAAGAGAGGTTCAGATTAAAGATTAACAAACCAATTTTCTTGTAAAATTAGTATTATAAATGGGATCAATGCCTCACTCACGCGAGCTTGAACATGCGATGCTAAAAATACAAATTGGTCGTCAAAATATTAATATTTTCAGATAGTTACTATACATAACGGAAGTTATAAGATCTTTTGTGTGGATTATATTCATGATCGACTGAATTATGTTATGGCCCTATAAAGAAGCTGTGTAACATACTATATTACAGTTTATTCGTACATTATCTCCTGTCTATCTTACTTACCTTGCTCTAAATTGCAAAGGCACAATACAAGCTTGAAATTAATTACCAAACATAGCAAAGTAAGTTAAATTAATAATCACATTCATAATAGGTATCAGGTAGAGGGAGAGTTTCCACTTTGTTTGAACAACAATCATTTCTCTCACAATCGCCGCTAAGCTTCGCAAACTTACACAATTGTTCGCTTGGAAGGTTCCACCACGTTGCGTGTACACCTGGCCTGAGCCTTATTGCTACGGAATACGGACTATTGGACGTGCTGTGAATAAATAAGTAGGTTCGTTGATGGCGCCCGACTGAAAGGATTGGAGTAGGTATCCCTTGAAACGTTTGATGGTATTTAGAAGTTGGAGTCGTCTTTCGACTTTGAAACATAAGTACTTAAGATACCGCTAAGGTTTATGATTTGGAATGCGGCAAGTTTATTTTATTTGGGGTCTTTGTGTTTATTTTACTTATTGTTTTATGAGCATTTATTATAACCTGCGTACTGAAAGAATGGAATTGAGAATGACTCCTCTCTCATGCTGTCCAGCATATCGGATTCGAACTGAGCAGAACAGCCGAAGATATGACTTCATTTTCTATCCCATTATAAGTAGGCAATAGAACACTCACTTTCCTAGATATCAATATCCGTATCGAAACATGACTGCCGATTAACATCTTCCAATCATCGCTTGAACAAAACAAAGAGTACATAAAACAGAAATGTACACAGTGCCATTGTGGTAGAAATGAAACGAGGGAATTGATACTGTCCATTGACAACAAGTGGCGCAGATGAATGCTCGCCGCCCTACGGCTGGCTGGGCGGGCGGCGGCGCTGCTGGGCGGATGTAGGCCAGGGTCTATTCTCAGTTGATATTGTGAGGATGTTCTTTGTGACGCGAAGAATGATACATTCTCTGATTGTTGGTATGTTAAACTAGTTTCTTTGGATGAAAAGGCACGGACTTGCGTAGGCGACGCATCTCTTTCTGTTTAAAGGTCTGCACGTTTCTTTTCAGAAAAGTATTATTGCATAATTCTTTTAACGTTTTATTCCATCCGTAAGGACTTCGTAATATTGCCCTTGCTTCCGTGCTCCACATGCAGAATAACTGGTTTAAAAATCCGGTGTGTTCGTACATGGTTCGTTCGTCTCTGAACAATGTAAAGAGCGTGTCTTTTTTACTACAATTTCTAACAATAAAATATGAACTGATATTGAATATTTTTTAAAGTATCATAATCTTAACGCCGCCGCGGCGAAATCATTAATTTGGCACTAGCAACTGTTACCAAATAACCGCAAAAAAATATTATAGCGGTTTAATGAATTTTAGAAGTATATAGTTGATGAAAAACTGAAAAATGTTAGATGGAAACTTACAAAACAAACTTAAATTCTTAAGAAAGTTACAGGAAACTTGTATTCCTTTCCTCTCTTCTCTGTTATAACAAAAAGCCAAAGTTTTACTTATTCAAATATTTTCCATTGTTGGGACGTGTTTGGGCACACAATAAACGTCCAATAAACAAGATATGAACAGGCGGGCGCGCGCCCGGTCACCCGGAACAACCGTTGATCGAGCCGCTGTTGCCAAAGAATGGAATCCACTGGGTTTATAAGTACTTGTTTATTTGCCACGAGCTCAGTGTCCAGCAACCAACATTTGAAATCTTATGATCAACACTTATGCAACCTTCCGAGTATGAGCTTATACGATAGCTTGTCCAAAGCTATGCGATTCTTATGCTAGTCCACTTCGGCCTTCCATAGTGAGAGTCATATCGCCCTGTCATCAGTTTGCCGCATCCACTATCTGCCACTAGTATTTCGCTGATTGTTATCCTACATATCTACAGGGCCTCCTAAACATAGTCTTTCTGCATACAATCCCATAAGGTGCTTTCTTTTACCTATTGTAGTTATAACTTGTATATTAATGTAATAGTCGTGTGGTATATGCAATACCTACGGTGGAAGTAAATGAAAACCGGGTAGCGGAGTACACACAAAACACGTTTACTTACCCCAGGGATTGTCGGTTCTAAGTTCAGGTAAAGCACTGCGATGCAACCATTGATCACGATGCGGCTCCATCTATCTTCACTATCACGACATGCCGCCACATTGCGAGTTACTGCATTACTTACTGCTAATGTCACCCGAAGCCACATTAAAGGATTATTTGAGCTCTTTACCGTCAGAAACCGTCTCAAACTCGCCAAAGTTATTGGTCAAATAATCAAATATTTGATTATTTGACCAATAACTCGTGTAAACTGATATCCAGGATATCTGTAAAATATATCTGAGCGAGTAAGTAACTTGTACGTACACTATAGATATAAGCTACCTACTGAAGATGTATTAAAAGCTAGCATGTAAGCAGACAGTTCTATCATTTTCCGATCCGTTGTCCGACCGAGGCAGGATCGTGAATTAGATTGCATCGCATCTCGGATGACTGGAGGTATTGCTTTCCTAAATAACTTCTGTGACATTGCCAGTAGCTTAGAAGTAGAAAAGAAAGAGAGGGTTTTCATGTTTACCTACTTATTTTTCATCATAAGAACTATTTTTTTCCTTTCTTAGGTACTTGTTCGTTTCAGTTTCTTTCGCCCCACATAAAAATACCTGAGTTAACTTTAAGTAAGCGAGGGTTTTACGGGCAATCTCGTTGGAATAATCGCTCGTTCTGCTTGCATCATAACCGTCCCTCGACCTCGACTAAATTAGCCGAGCTGGCCGACAGATAGGGTGGAACAGATTGAAATTGAGAGATACATTTGTGTTGTACGCCCTTGTGCGTCTGGTTATTAGATTCCTGCGCCATGTTTGCTGCAATATCGGCAGAAGATTGGCGCGTCATCCGCAGACCGGGTCGGCTACTAAATTGCAGGCGAGCATTTGATGGATGCTGCCTTGAGGCCAGGCTTTACAAGATTAACTTAACAGTAACTCTCAAAGCTAAGGGACTAAATATATTAAACTCCCAATTACCTACTCCCAAAGTAAACAAAATAATTACTGAATTTAGAGAGCTTCAAAAGCTGACTTTGAAAGTTCGCGCACGGACTCCAATCAAGTTTTACGTTCAAAGAATAAAGTATATAAGTAATAAATACTAAAGAATTTACCCTTTAGTATTTATTGAAACTATACCTAGAGAAGAAATAAACTAAAGAGAAACTATTCACTAGCTTAATTAAAAGCTTGGTACCCACGTCTCTCGTGTGTTAATTTCTATGAAGCTTCTCTGGTCGGTTATATCTAGACAATAATTCGTACACAAAGGACTCTTGTACATTATTGTCCACACCGTAACCGGCATTATTAAATGCACACTAAGCTCGTCCGCGCTCCTAGAGATGTGTTAACCTAGTTATGAACACAACAGAGAACTTGTTTAAATTTCAATTCAAGCAAGCTTTTTGACTTTGTTTGTTATTACATGACACACTTCATAATCATGATATTGTAGAGGTAATTGATTAAACTCTTTGTAAGTATTGTACAAAATATTTGTGTTTTCCGTTTATTTCATTTGAGATTGACAGAAAAAATATGTCATTTTATAAAAAAATCACTTGTTCCATCATACATCCAACCACAGCTAATTCCCATTAGTTTCTGAATGAGTATGAACAAAGAGGCAGATAGTATTCTCTGGCCATGAGTACCTGGCGGGGAACAGAGGGCCTGAGGGTCTTAAGCACAATAGTTCGTCCCGGAATTATAGCCATGCGGGGTTTAAATTAACGAGAGGATCTTCCTGGGAATAATTCCTACATTCGTGGCCGGTAGAGAAGTTAGGTTAATTGTAGGAGCGAGTACGACGTAGACCGTTTAATGGTCAACCATGACAACTTCAAGTCCTGCTGTCTTAACAAATCTTGCTCTGAGCGAACAATTAGGTAATAAATTTTTGGGTGATGTTTAAAGATAATCATATGGCAATTACAGATGAGGTACGTCCGTCCACTTTGACGTTTAATATAAACGTGTATCAAAAATGCAAATAAGACTGTAATCGTAGAGTCCGAGATCTTTTTGAAGACCTCACGCCTTAGTCTGTCTGTACCTAATTCTATGGTGAAAACTTCCAAGTTTCGTGGTAATCATCATCATCATCATCATCAGCCCATACACGTCCACTGCTGGACATAGGCCTCCCCCGTACGACGCCACAAATAGCGGTCCCGAGCCGCCTCCATCCATCGACTCTCTGCGACCGCTACGATGTCGTCAGTCCATCGAGTGGATGGTCTCCCATGTAGGGGGGGATTTGCCATAATCACCACGCTTGGCAGGCGGATTGGTGATCGCAGTGTTGGTGTTTAAAAATACTCAGGCGGAAGCTGCTGCATCAAAAACCCGTCTACTATATAACTTTGTAAATAATGGCAAGGTGAATGTTGCACTTCACTGTGCAGTCAAGTGTGAAATGATGCAAATTTTATGATGCGCATATGAGATGCTGCACAACATGCTTTCACTCATGACTTCATTTCCAGTTACGTTGTCCCTGGTAAGAAGTATTTTATTTCAGTGACTTACCTGTAAGCTAGTAGATGAATATATAAATTATTTTCCCAATAGCTGCCACCCGCGGCTTCGCACGCACTTTTCATGTACCCTATGTCCGTCCCCGGGATATCTACCTCCCTGCCAAATTTCATTAAGATCCGTTTAGTCATAGGTATAGGCGTGAAAAGGTAACAGACAGACAGATAGACGAAGTTACTTACATACTTTTAAATTTATAATATTAGTAGGATATAGTAGGTGTATGAGATTTGTGGATGATTGAAAGATTTTTGTTATGGGATTTCACTTGTATTGATTACCTGGTTGTTATTACATTGTTTTAAACACTATTTTGAGTTAGTTACACGCTAAATTGATTTGATATTGATTACATTACTGAGAGCCCATACGCGCCGTTGCATGGCTGTGTTCGAAGAGGGCGACCCAAGAAAGGGACAGATATATTTAGGCTCAATCCTAAACATTCTGGGCCTCTTTGTTAAGGTTAAGGAATACGTAGATAAACCTTGCTTAAGCTCTGAACTGAAGCTGTATACAAATACAATTATAAAAGTGAAGTTATGAAAATATTGAAGGCTTTGTAAATAAATCTTAATTTAGAGGTGTATGTATATGAGTATGAGTTCTGACTATGATTGTGTGGTGAGGCATTAGTTTTATTTTGAATACTCTGTAATTCATGAAATTCCTTTGTAAAGGAAATAGACTGTGTTGTCCTAATAATAAGGTTGTGAGCTTGCTTCAGCTCTGTGACTGACAGGTGAGATGAAAGACTATGTTTGTTTTTTAAATTATGTAGGAATCTGCCAATGTAGGCAGTTGCCTACACTATTCTAGTGAGCTTGGTGAAATTAGAATATTTCTTGAAGTGTTCGTATAAAAATATATACATACTAGCTGACCCGTGCCCACTTCATTGGGCGGTAAACATTCTTAGTTGTCTATAAAACTCGCTAATAACGTGGTTTAAACGATGCATGTTTAAACAAATTCAATAGGTAAAAGAATTTTCAAAATTGGCTCAGTAGATTCAGAGATTACCACCTACAACCACACAAACCTTACTTATTTTTATTAGTCTAGTATAGTATAGATTTACATATACCTAGATTTTATTGACTGGACGTCACACAGCTCCACATTTACCTAGGTATATTATGCGCTTCAAAAGCTTTTGATAGTGCCTACTGGAGAATAGGGCACTACACATCTATTGTCCAGTTCTAAAACTGGAAGGAAGAATCACCAGTCGTCCTAAATGTTCACAATTTCTATCTTGATTCATGGCGTCTCGCATCTACATAATTCTCAGCGTGCAGTCTTCTCTCATTATTTCTGTTCTGATGTGTACCAAACGTTTCGTTTTAATAATAAATTAATAATTTTGGCGTAAGTGTCCACCAGAAAACGGTTAAACAAACCTCGAAACCTTTGCAGGTGAGCAACGCAACCTTCTCTTATTGGTAAAATGTATCTAGGCGTAGACTTGCATTGCAGAAACTTTTTAGTGTCCAGTCTCGTCAGTGTTCAGATTCACATGTCGAAGATCAAAGTTGTATCCGTCTTCACCAAGACAGTAGGTATATACGCGAGAAGAGACTGAAGAGCATCAAATGCCTGGTGCGTTTCGCCAATGCATTGCAAGCGGTCATCCCGGGTACGCAGCACAATGTCCGGCCTGTCACAGTGCTGATCTACCAGGACGACGGCAACATCATTGGTAGCGAGAGCTTTGTACAAACCGGATGCTGTCCAGTAGGTCGTTTATCGGCACTAATAACAATTTTGTAATCATTTTGTAGGCTTTTGGGGTATGGCCTCGTATTTTATGTCCTTCCTCGTAGTATAAATTTAAATCATGCCAAGTTTCATTTGAATACATTCAGTAGTTTCAGCGCTATGCGCAGCCAAGAAATTTTATACTGCTGCGGGGGGCCACTACGGGGGGCTACTGGGGATCCCACTGCTGGGCAATGTGGGGGCCCACTGCGGGGGCAAACTGCCGGGGGGCCCCACTGCCAGTGCCCTCCACTGTGGGGGCCTACTGAGTGGGTCCCACTGCGGGGGGCTACTGAGGGTCCCACTGCGAGGAAATGTGGGGGCCCACTGCCGGCACCCCACTGCCGGTGCCCCCACTGTGGGGGGCTAATGAGGGGTTACCACTGCGGGGCAATCTGGGGGCCCACTTCGGGGGGCCATCTGCCGGCGGCCCCCACTTCTGGGGCCCCACTGCCGGTGCCCCCCACTGTGGGGGGCTACTGGGAAGGTCCAGTTGCGTGAGGGGCCCTACTGCTGGGGTCCTCACTTCTGGGGCCCCCACAGCCTGGGGCCCCACTGCCAGTGCCCCCCACAATGGGGGGCTATCGCTCTCTACCGCCCTTGCCCCGCGCGCCATCCTGCAACGTGCAAAATTTCACTTCCTCTCTCATAAGGGAATCCTGCTGAATTCTGGGATAAAAAGTATTTTATGCCCTTTCTTGTAATATGAACTTAAATGATGCTAAATTTCATTTGAATACCTTCAGTAGTTTCGGCGCTATGCGCAGCCAAGAAATTTTACTTTCATTCCCTATCCCAAGAGAACCCAATTGAAATCCGGGATAAAAAGTATCCATGTCCTTCCTCATAATATGACCTCAAATCCTACTAAGTTTCATTTGAATATTTAAAGTAGTTTCGGCGCTACGCGCAGTAAAAAAATTTTTCTTTCATCCCCTCTCCCAAGGGAACCCTATTAAAATTCGGGATGGAAAGTATCCTATGACCTTTCTAGTAATATGAACTTAAATCATGCTAAGTTTTATTTGAATACCTTCAGTAGTTTCGGCGCTATGCGCAGCCACGAAATTTTACTTTCATCCCCTCTCCCAAGAGAAGCCTATTGAAATCCGGGATAAAAAGTATTCTATATCCTTCCTCGTAATATGAACTCAAATCTTGCCAAGGTTCATTTCAATACGTTCAGTAATTTCGGCGCTACGCGCAGCCAAAAAATTTTACTTTCATCCCCTCTCCCAAGGGAACCCTATTGAAATCTGGGATAAAAAGTATCCTATGTCCTACATCATAGTATGGTCTCAAATCCTACCAAGTTTCATTTGAATACATTCAGTAGTTCCGGGGCTATGCGCAGCCAACAAATTTTACTTTCATCCCCTCTCCCAAGAGAACCCTATTGAAATCCGGGATAAAAAGTATCCTATGTCCTTCCTCGTTGTATGAACTCAAATCCTGCCAAGTCTCATTTCAATACGTTCAGTAGTTTCGGAGCTATGCGCGGCCAAGATACAGACAGACAGACAGACATGATGGAAAAAAATTACATTTTTGGCATCAGTATCGATAATAGAGTGCCATCAAAAACAAATTTCAAAATATCTTCAATGTACAGAATTGGACCTGTTACAGTTTTATTATAAGCATAGATTAGGTTAGTACTGAGACTCACTACTTTTCCTATTATCTTATCATTGTGTAAGCTAGCCACGGGCAATTGTGGTGTTGCAATTGGCCACAGTAGGTGGTCATCTATCACCCAAGAGGGCCTCTGCCACCACAGTGTGCATGTGGGTAAGTTTTTGGGTTTGACACCCCGAGTAATGAGATCTGCTGGGTTCTGTTTAGTGTTGATGTAGTACCAGTCATCATCTATGATTTGCATTAGCCGGTGTGTGACATATGTGTCATGTTTGTGCTTCTATGGGGATTTTATCCAATGTAATACTATTGAGGAATCTGTAAATAGGTAAGACTTATCAATGTTAATTTTTTTCTTGAATGGATCTATCTGGAGAATTTTATTAGTGAGTTGGGATAACAAGAGTGCACTTGACAGCTCTAAGCGGGGCATGGACTGCTGTCTTTTCATTGGTGCTACTTTTGATTTTGCAGTAACCAGAGAGTTAGTTATTGGTTTGTTAGGGTATGTTGCTCTGAGATATAAGCAGGCACCATATACCCTATGAGAAGCGTCACAATAACCTAATAATACTATTTGACTTGGGATATCTGAAAAATAATACCTAGGAATGTGAATGGATTTTAGGCAGTGTAGCTGCTCTATGAAGCTGTGCCAAGAGATTTGAGAGTCTTCTGGTAATAAAGAGTCCCAATCAATGTTGAGTTTCCAAATGTCCTGCATTATAATTTTAGCTAGTATGGTTGTTGGGGCTAATATTCTTATTGGGTCAAATATTTCTGCTATCTGGGATAGAATGTTTCTTTTAGTGGGAGAAAGCCGTTTATTTAGCTCAGGTATGTTCACTTGAAGAGTGTCCTAGGAAGGTAACCACTGTAAGCCTAAGGTAACCACTGTAACAGAGTCAGGCAATGTAAACTTATAAGTTTCTTGTGTGGGTTGTTTGTCAGTTTGTGATGTATTATCCAATTTACCTACATGCATGAGTATATTTATATGGTTTGCTGACCATTTATGTAATTGAAATCCTGCCTTGCCCAGCAAGTCAATCAGCTCTGAGCATAATTGTAAGCACTGTTCTAGTGTGTTAGCGCCACATAGGTAATCATCCATATAGCCTGAACTTTTGATACAATCAGTGGCTAACTTGTGTGTGTGTGCTTTTGATTCTGCTAAGTGTATCATTGTACGGCAAGCCAAATAAGGTGCGCATTTAGTACCATAACAAATCCTGTTAATCTCTATACACCTAAGTGGATCAGCTCTTGTATCTCTCCATAATATTCTCTGAAGAGGTGTTTGGCTTGGGTTTATTTTAATAGCTGTGAAAATTTTTACAATGTCGCATGAAAAGGCGTATTTATAGAGTCTGAATCTAAGAATGACCTCAAATGAATCATTATAAATGTTAGGACCTTCATACATAATGTCATTGAGTGACAGGCCTGAGTGTGTCTTGGCGCTAGCGTTGAAAACAGTTCGTAGTTTTGCTGTAGTGCTGTCAGGCTTTATGACAGCCAAATGAGGCATGTAGTAAGCATGTGTGTCTGAGGCCGAAAAGTTTTCTATGTAGTTAGCATGTCCTAGCTGTAAGAACTCATGAATGAAAGCTTTATACTGTGTGTATAAAGAAGTATCTTTTTGCATCCTAGCTTCGAGCTGTAGTAAGCATCTGTAAGCTGTGTTGAAGGAATTACCAAGATCCTGTAGTCTGTCATCTTGGAGTGGTAGGTTGACTGTGTACCTGCCTGTCGGGTCTTGTGTAGTTGTGTTTAGATATAGATCTTCACAATATTTCTCCTCTGGTGAATGTAGCTTTTTAGTTGTTGCTACTCCTTCCTGTTCCCAAAAGGACTGTAGTATGCTATCTGTTGCAGTTGGAATTATGCTAGCATGCATGATGCATTTAGGTGTAGTTAAGTGAGTGTCAGCTATGAATGAACCGGAAACGATCCATCCAAATTTGGTTTCTATGAGGAATGGTAGATTTGAACCAAGTTGTGAGCGGCCTGAATTGAGAGTTGAGTAAAATACTTCAGGATTCCGTAGTAGATCTATTGGACCTGGTATGAAGAATGTTGGGTCTGCGAGTGCTCGGGCCTGTTGGTCCGTCATATGCCATGTATGTGTTGGAATGTAAGAATGTGGCAGCTGAACTGAGATACTGTCCATAACCAAGAATGTTTGGTTGGCCTGATATGTGTTGTAGCGAGATGCAATATTCGTGTTGATACTTACTTGGGAATGACCCTGACTATTACCAATGCCCATGACAAGGCAAGCATCCTTGTTGGTCTTCAATTGTAAAATAGATGCAAGTCTGTGGGTAACAATGTTCACCTCGCTCCCTTTATCCAGCAGTGCTCGGGCCTGTACCCACTTTCCTGCTGCATTTTGTATTCTAATGATAGCTGTGGAAATCAATATTTGATACTTGTTAGTATTGGAAACTAGCACAGTAGAGGGTGCGTTAAGAGTGGGGGTTTGTAGGATAGGGGATATATTTTCATTAGTAAGTGTATTGGCTGGTGTTCCAGTTGGCTGTAGATATCCTTGTGAGGAGTTAGTGAGAAGTATAGTTATAGGTATGGTTCCAGATACAGATGCTGGGTTGAGTGCCTGTTGGCTGAGAGTTGTAACATTGGTAGAGCTTACCGTTTGTTGTTCATTTCTGTTCATATGAATACTTGTGTGGTGTCTACCACGGCATGTTTGACAATGATATTTTGAGCATTTCTGCCCAAAGTTGAATGGCTGTAAGCAGTTATAACACAAGGATTTAGCTTTTATTAGTTCTATGCGACCAGATATAGGTAGTTCAAGATAGTTTGTGCACCTGTACAAAGCATGATTGTTTTGACACAATATGCAACTTATAATATCACCTCGAGTGGTTGTAAGGTGTGAGGTTTAGAGTTCTTTGAGTTTTGTACCTTATCGTTACATTGTTTCCCATCCCACAACAACTCGAAGGCTGTTCTGCGCTGGTTCAAGAAGTCAAGTAATTCGCTCAAAGTGACGATGGAGTTTTTTTACGATTAAGTTCCCAAGCAGCGCGCAGAGAATTGTCAAGCTGTTGTGTGATAAGGTACACTAGTAGGACATCCCTGCTATCTACAGGCAAATGGATAGCTTTAAGTGAGTCCAGACTTTGTTGCAAGGTGACCAAAAAATCTTTTAGGTTATTTCTATTGATAACATTGATATCGGTGATGGCTCTAAGGTGAAAGTTTACGATTATTGTTTTGTTTTCGTACCTTTTCGATAGAATATCCAATGCCTTTTGATAGTTTTCATCAATTATTAGGAGAGAGGACTCTAAGCTCGCGGATTCTCCTTGTAGCGCAGACTTCAGGTACCGTAGTTTGTTCACAGCAGGCAATCCGTGCTGTGTACCGATGCGTAAAAGATGTTCTTGAATGCAGGCCACTGGCGAATGTCTCCATCGAATTTAGGTAGCTCTAGCTGTGGTAGTTTGACACGTGGTCTTCTGCTGTTGCAATCGTAGTGAATGGCTGTGGAGCTAAAGTGGTGAGCGTTATCTGGCGGCGCAGCTGGAGGTGACGACGTAGTCGACGTCATTGATTCCTTTCTCGCCTTTGCTTCATAATATCGTTCCTCGAAGGCGCTCCGTTCTTGTTCATGAATAATTTGTCTGTCGGCGCCTGAGTCATGTATCTCCATCTGTAGTTGGACGTCCTCGAATCGTTTCATGATGAGCTCTAGCTCGGCTTGTCGGACTATTATTTCCGGTACTGAGTTTCGGTCTTCCTCATAATCGCCGATGAAGTTTATTATTCTAGTTAGTTTTCCTTTGGCCGCGCTCCGCGGTAGTTTGAGCACTTCAATATTTTCCCCTGGTTCCGACATGGTGAACCTTGATGTGAGCGCGAGTCACGATGATGACACGTGCGTAGTATAGCAATGGAGTTTTTCTTCGAAATCACTGAGAAAGATTTGTTCGCTTGTGTTCACTGTATTTGCGATGATAGGATTGTGTAGGACGTTTTAATTGTAGAAAGTATGTTTGGATTGTAGTTTTGAATTCACTGTGGTGTGATTGAGATTTGAAGAGAAAGAATCTTCGTTTCACAAGTATGGCGGCAATTCTTCGTCGAAAAATTGACGTGTTGGCAGAGTAGGTGTCCGTCGCACTATCACTTTTGTTTTTGCTTTGTAAATTAAATTCCTTGGTTGAAAGTTATGTTGTGGTTGGTGCGTCGCGCCTGACGTCACGCGTGAAGTTAGTTGCGATGTATCGCTGAGTCGATATGGCAGATCGATATTGTTTTGTGTTGCGAACTGTAGATGTCGCTCGACATGTAGATTGATGCTCTTCTAACATCAGCCCTGTCGATGTCGGTGATACAATGTTGCGTGCTCTTGGATTGACTCTATTTCTGTAGTCGCTGTTCTATTCGTCGGCGTATCTTCCGCACTTGTAGGTATCGCACGAAGTTCACTTCGGTTTTCTGGCCTCACGGCATGAAACGGCGAATCTTGATGAATTGCGTGAAGATGGCATCGACTTTTTTCATTGCTTCATCCAAGGACCAAAACTTATGTATGAGATTTGTGGATGAAGACTTTAGACTTTTGTTATGGGATTTCACTTGTATTGATTCACTGGTTGTTATTACATTGTTTTAAACACTATTTTGAGTTATTTGAGTTAGTTACACGCTAAATTGATTTGATATTGATTACATTACTGAGAGCCCATACGCGCCGTTGCATGGCTGTGTTCGAAGAGGGCGACCCAAGAAAGGGACAGATATATTTAAGCTCAATCCTAAACTGTAGGGATTCGCATTTCATGAAATATCTAAATATTCTAGTAGGATAGAGAATTTAATTTGCTAAAAGCAAGCTGTTCATTGGCGCGGTCGAGTGCAACTAATTCTCCTTTTCATTCGCTGCCACAGGAACCTATTAACTTGTGAAATGCAATGTAAACAGCGGCACGCATTCATGTTTATTTTACTGGTAGCTTGTCGAGTCCTTGGGTGACTTTGTTAGTTAAGCTTTGCATATTTACCAACATAAAGGGCACGTTGAAGATTCTTCATTCATACTCATAAACTTATGAAATGACATTTAAATAAACTCTTTACCATAACAACTATCGTAGTTTATCGAATTCATTTCATTTAGTATTTTACCAACAGAAACTAGGTTCGTAGTAAACCCGCTTTAAGAACTTCGGCTTTGCAGATATGGTTCATGGCACCCTATAGGTTTTTTTTATGAAAATATACTCTATGCGGTGTCCGAAAATCAAGTTTTTTTTTAAAAATAATTACCATCTTTTGGTAACTAGAAACTAAACCTTGATGTTCTTTGGATAATGATTTGGCGTGAATAATTTGACAAAAAATTGAAGTGAAGAGAATATCAATAACACCTTATTTCTTATTTGATAATAATAACTATGTTTATAGTATACAATTTGACTTGTCTAAGTGCTTAATTTGTAAGCCTAAAGAAATAAAGTTATTGATTCTGATTCTGATTAGATTTGATACGTCTCAATTCGTAATTTTTATTACCCGACTACCGGAGGGTTATGATTTTAGCACCCTATGTATGTATGTATGTAGCCGATTTCTTTGTTCCCACGTAGCGTTGAAACTACTACTTCGATTTCAACAAATGAGGTATCGATTGACTCGTCTTATTACCCCGATGGTTATAGGCTATATGGTGTACGACAAAACTGAGGGTCTTAAGAGATAGCTGGGTCTAAATTACAACTGGAACACTTCGATAGCGCGATAAAATTTTGCAAGAGACGACATCTAGTTACAGTTCGAGACTAATTTAGTTTGATGTGATGAGTGAAGGATGACACACCCGTTGCCATGGAGACCTCTTGTTTATTTGTTACCATGGCAACGGGTCATCTAGGGATGGGCAAATGAAAAAATGTATCGATATACATATATTGTATCGATATATGTATGGTAAAAAAAAATATAGTTAAAAACTAAAACCCGACTACATAAAAGTCTTAAACAAGCGTTCACCTATTGTCCATAGCATTTTCTTTTGATACTTAGGTAGTCGGAGGCCTTTGTTACTAATTGTACCCTAGGTATATGGGGTGGGTGCCTCCGACTTATATATATTAAAAGAAAATTCTATGGACAATAGGTAAACGCTTGTTTAAGACTTTTATGTAGTCGGGTTTAGTTTTTAACTATATTTTTTTAACATATCGCAATTAAAATCTGTAAAAAATCCCGACATGAGCGTTGTTCAGTTCAGTTCGTTTATTCATAACGTTTTGGGTAACAGGTTATTTCATAAATATAATTTACATTACATTGTATACATTCATACATAGGTATTGCAATAAAATAAATTGATTAATCCTCTATGAAAATATATAGTTTTTAACATTAGTATATTAAGAAAAATTTAGAATAAAATTCAATCAAATAATTCATTAAATTTATAATAACATTCATCAATAAGCCAGAACTATGTTTCCTTTGAAGGATTGCGTTGAAGAAGCACTGATGATCGCAGGTGGAAGACGGTTATATACAGCGGGCCCCATTACATGCACCAGCTTCGCTGATTTCGTGAGACGCCGTGGGACAGCTCTCAGTTTGTGTGCGTGACGAGTACCTGTGACCGTCGCTGAACCTGGAGAACTCGTCGAGGTGGCTCCGGGCATACATGGCAGCATGGAACATGACTAGACCAGGGGCCGTCATGATCTTAAGAGAGCGGAACATTGGACGCGTTGTTTCTCAGATGATTATTGATGGAGGGCCACTATTGTGTACCTTCTAGCATTAACAAGAATATACCAAAAACTAAGAACCTGATGACCTAATACTCAATTAGAGAAATATTCAAAAGAAAGTTACTTGATGAAACCTATATGAGCGACTGAAAATCCTAGACCAAAAGCGATTAGAATCCCTAAGCATGTGAAAGTGATAAACAAATGCCCTCTAATTCACATCCGTTAAGCTGAAGGATTCAGATGAAGCTATTAAGCTGCACAATGTTTGCGCTGAGCGCTTCACTGAGCGGCGAGCACTGCCTGCAGCGCTGACTAGTTGAACATGCATCGCTGGATTCATTCCTATACTGCTAAATGCACGGTTAATCAACAGATTTCAATGTATTTCAGTCCGGAGTTAATCAGTTTTTTCATTCAACTAACAAAAAAAACGGGCGACTAGGCGGGAAGCTCTCACCACGCGTGTAACAATAAATCAGCCTCTTGCTCCCCCTGTTGTCGGAAGTCCTCGCAGTATGTCCGGCACATTGCCATTTCAAAAGGATTAAAAAAAAACATAATGCGATCATCCATCCAAGCACTGACCGCGCCCGAAGTTGCTTAACTTCGGTGATTGATACTTAACTAGTGTTCCGCTTTCACTCTTTGTGTACCGAACCCTAAAATTTTTCTGCACAAAGTTCCACATTAATGCTGGACAATTCACACAGCATTATCTAGCCCCAAGCTAAGCAGAGCTTGTGTTATGGGTACTAGATAACTGATATACATAATACAATATATGACATATATATATATATATATATTATACAGAAAAACGACCAGAACACCCTGATTAAATATTTGCAGATCGTACAAATATTTGTCCCGAGGCGGGAATCGAACCCGCAACCTCCTGCGTCGCAGGCGGACCTTCGCCCACCGCGCCACATCGGTCGTCACATCAGGACATTAAATGTCTAGGCTTTAAAAAATGCAAATTATTTTCAAAATTATTCTGCAATCTGCACTTTATTAGTGTTTTCAAACGCATACCTACACATTAAAAAACTTGTTCGGATTCATCGGCATTTTGATCGGAAGATGGAAAAAAATCAAACGCTAGTATCGAATTGGAATTCCTGCGAGTTTCGCCAAAGGGCGTACCTGAGCACTAGCTCTGCTAGTGAGCTAGTGTCGTACATAACTTCATCCAGCGTTATTGCGAATACCAGTGCTGGTTTTCCTTTATTTTACACCTTTTAAATTACTCTCCTACCTTATCAATCGGTTTAGAAGTTTTGAATTTCAGTGCATCATTCCAAAAGACATTTCACAAAATGTAAAGTAGGAGAAAACATAGGAATGGAAAGGTTCGGGCGTCGGTCGGCTCAAAGACGGTAACTTAGTTTCTTTAGGTTGGTCTCGAGGCTGTGTTCGCTAGCAAGCAGTAAAACTCTATAACAAACTACCAGCTAACTAAATTAAGCAGTTCTTACTGGAGAAGTGCTATTACTCTGTCGATGATTATTATAATGACAAAAACAAACACATCTGCCCTAGACAGTAAGAGTTTCGATATATGTAGGTAATTTATTTTAGATATTATTTTTATTTTTAACAAAGAGTGTACCTCATATGTTTAAATGTATTTTTTTTATTTAATTTATATGTGTTATTATTACTGTGTATTAGGTAATGTATTATTACCTAATACACAGTAATAATAACATATTGGGTATGTATTAATTTCTATGTGACATTTCATTTATTTTTACGTTTAATTTGATTTGTTAACTGACTGTATTTGTACTTTTTATTATTTGTAAACATTCCGACACAAATATATTTGTTTGAGAATAAAGAAACTGAAACTGAAACTTAGGACAAACATCAGAAACATGGTCACTTCTACAGGATTTCTGAAAGTACTTTCACGACCGTTCGTGACTCCAGAATAAATTAGAAATTTCTTGCTACAGAAACGTAAAACTTTGTTAATGTTTTCAGTTGGGAATCTTAATTATATTTTACCTTTTGAATGCTTACAAAGCTTTCCCAACCGATGGGATCTACTATTCTTACCTATCCTACAGGAAGTAGAAATAAAAATGACTGCTTTCATTTTAAAAATGCCTGTATTAATATTAAATAAATATCTAGTTGATCGTTTAGTTGCGCATCATGTTGTCGACTGACATGAGCATGACGTCCTTGTAAGACCTGCGCACGAGCATGTCTGTGTCCAAGCACGTGAGGTCATCGCGCTTCATGATCATGTCGGATGTGTCCACGTCCTTGACGGTATTGGATGTGTCCAAGTCCTTGCGGTACACCAGCACGTCGAAGAACCTCATGTTGGTAGTGTGGAACTGGGTCAGCTTGATCTTGCGGTCGAAGGGGAATCCGAGAGGCATCGTGTCGATGCAGGAGGCCCAGCGACAGGCGTGGCGCTGACGCATCGTGTCGATGTCAACGCTGGGAAGGAGGAGCCCGGTGCGGACCGGAGTCACGATGACGAACAGCTGCAGTGGCATACCACCGCGGCGACCCAGAGGCAGCAGCAGACGGTGAGGGAACCCGCGCCTAGTCTTGTACCACCAGTTCTCAACGGTCCTCATGCCTGATCCGGCGGTGTCCAAATCGCGGTTCAGGATGCTGCGCGTCCACGGCCGCTCCTCGATGACTCCGTGCATCTCTAACGAGTCACGCACGATAGTGTTCTTACCGGTGTCCAGTTTGTGGATGAAGCTGTCGATCTCGACCATGTCCAAGCGTTTGTCGTTGACGGACAGCAGACGGCCCATGCAGTCGTACTTGGGTCCGAGGAAGATGCGCACGACGGCGTCGACGGCCTTGTCGGAGACGACGTCGACGGACACCTTGAAGGGGTGGTGGTTGAGGCGGCGCATGCGGGCGACCATGAGCATGTCGGAGCGCTTCTTCTGTAACTCGCTCTTGTCGAGGTAGATGGCGTTGGTGATGTCGATGTCGTACTCGTCCATGAAGGTGACCAGTTTGTCGGTGCTGATGTGTTCCACCTTAACGCCGGGGAAGTCGAGCTCCTCACGTGTGTAGGCGGGCAAGGTCTTCTTGAACAGGTCGAAGGTATCGGTGACGCGCTTCATCACCATCCAGAAGACAGGGTCGCGCAGGCACGTGCAGTACGTATCCAGAGCAGTAGGCACGTATGTGTATCTGAATGAAAAATTAGACGTTTTTTTAAAAAACTATAAACTGACTTTAAATTCCTGAATAATGGAAATGGATTTGGAAGTAGTTTTACACCTGGAACACTTGGGATATCACGATCAATTTTCAAGTGGCGACGTGTAGTTAAAATTCGAGTCTAATTTAGTTTAATGTGATGAGTGAAGTTCATCCTTCACGGATGGAACGATGAATGAAAGGACAACATTGAAACACGAAATACGAAGTTTTGGTTCCCGGATCGCACGAAACGAACACGGAATAACCTTACTGCTGAACGTGCAAAAGTGAGTTGCTTCGGACGCGTCACTAAATGACACTTTTTGTTTCGGATTTCTTACAAATAAATGTCAATAATTTACATAGAAAGGTCATCGAAAGATTGGATGGGTCATCCTTCGTTTTACGCGATGCGCCATCCGTCAACTTTGTAATTTCTTTTTCAATGTTGACCTCATTTTATGGAATGAACTCCCTGCTGTGGGTTTCCCAATGTACTATCTATAGTATGATGTCTTTGCACTGACATTGCAGGTGTCCATAGACTGCGGTAACCGATTCCCATTGGGTGGAACCACCTTTGTGGTATAAAATAAGACCTCTTGTTTACGCCTGTTGCCATGGAATCTATTTTTTACCAGTCATTGTGGTGATTTGATGGTTTTCAAAACCTAATAATCGACTTCGAATCCCTTACTTTTACACAGTTTTTAAGTTTTTCGTGATAAATACTAAATCCCTGGGGATAAAAATGTTATGGGACCATAGCATCGCATAAAAAAAACATACAGTCGAATTGAGAACCTCCTTGTTGAAGTAGGTTGAAAAGACGTTATAACTAAATGCAAAAATAACAGATTGATTGATCACAAATGAATAGAATTAACAATACGTACTTGTTCCTGTTGTACACGCCGTACCCGAGGAGTTTGCGGAGCAGATTAGTCACGAGAAGGACCTTGGCGTCGTCCCTTATGACTCCGATGCCACCGAGGACCATGCGGGCCAAGTTTTCAATATCTTCAGGCTTCTTCAGGTTGATGAGGGTTCCGTCGCGCTACAGACACAAACAGCATTAGTGACTATATATAAATAGAATATTGACAGACGATATAGAATACTCACAAGTTCAATTCTGCCGGTCAGAATGCCGTTGCGGATGAGACTCTCAACGTCGTCCAACTGGCGCTTGTACTTGATGTTGTCGTGGTTGATGATGACGGTGTTCTTGTGACGGACGGGCATCTCATCTCCGGTGTGCATACGGATCTTGGGCCAGTAGCCGACCTTTAGGGTCTCAGAGAGAGTGAGCGGCTTGATGTCGCACATGCCGCGTGATAGGCGCTCTAGGCGGTGCCTTGCTAGCAGCTGCATGTTAGCGTACATGAGGATCTCTCCACGGCGTTCCTTGTTTAGGTTGTAAACGTCATCGGTCATCCAGAAGGGATAGTTCATGTGCAGATAGTACATGTATGTGTTGAGGTCAACATCTTCCGTGAAGTAGCTTATTCTGTCGGACTCCGTAAGTGCGCGACGCACGCCCTTACGCCAGTCAATGACGCAGAGGTTCTTGTCAGTGACTTTGATGCCATAGTAGTCCATGAGGATGGGGTCGGTGACCGCCTTCGTCATCTTCATCATCATAGCCTTGTTGATAACGTGGCTGTCGACGAAGAAGTAGGGGTAGATTTCATAAGGCGCGGGGAGGGTGATGCCGACGCAGTCCGTGCGGTGGAAGCAGGCGCAAGTCAGGGCGTAGACGAACATACCACCGTTGATGCGCTCGCGGAGCCAGCACGCCGTCTTGAGGAAAGTGTCGAAGTCCTTGGCGAAGTAAAGGATCTTAAAGCACTTGATGGCCTGGTCCAGGTGCAGCTCGTCTGTGTGGACGAACACCTCGCCTCGCGGCAGCATGCCGAGCTTGAACGTAGCGATGAAATTCTTGACGACATCGACCTTCTGGAATAACACAAAAAAAATTACCAGACCGAAGCCGTAAAAAAGATATTAAGGATTAAGGTATTAAATATTAAGTTTCTCTGTTTGTGGTATTGATATCCCCGCCCGGCCTGTCTTGAACGTAATAAATATGTCGTCATATTGAGCCAAAAATGGACGTGCTATGATAACAGACATAGAGGTCTGTGACGGACAGACAGGCGGCATTGGCTTAGCAATAAGGTCTCGTTGCCACTCTTGGTTACAACAAAGAACAGACCAAAAATATGGAGTTTAGTTGTAAGTTGGTACCAGGTATTTGTCGACGTTGTCTTCGAGGCGATACTCGCGCGCCACCTCGCGGACGTCCTCGTACAATGACGGCTGGAGGATGTGGTTCAGCAGCTTCAGAATGCATAGCTCCTTGGTCTTCACATCCGCGTTCACTGCACATATATCGTCAGTTAGAAATAGTTCTAGGGAACAATTTATGTGGGAGAGACCAGTGTCGCCCCTACACCCCTGGATGTATTTGAGAGATCGGCTAATACTGAATATACATATGTACGTTACTATAATAAAGCAAATTGTTGGGATGGATACTACCATAAAATCTTAGGTATTTTGAAGAAAAAAACAAGTGGACGTCTAGAGTATAGTAAAATAATACTGACAAAGTACCCCAAAAAACAAAAATTATTCACGGGAACAGACTATGATTTTAGGAAGTCTTTTGAGTAATTTGAGAGTTAAAAATAAGAGAAAACCTTCTTACCCAAGGATTCTTTGCCGATGACTACGTTGATCAGGTTGTCATCCTTGATGACGGTGGCCGTAGCCGCGACCAGACACGCCGCTAGCAGTAACAGCTTCATGATGACCTGTGCAGCTCTGCCGTTAGAATGTGCTTTCCTCTGCTTTCTCCCCAGCTTATATACCAACCCTGTGCCACAGGTCATGTGTGTGTCTTTCCCAGATGCAGTAATAGTCAGTATGGCAGTTTTATCTGTTGCTGGGGAGGTACAGATTATGGAGCAGTTATTATTGTTGGGATGTTCACCGTTGCATTGTTATCCGAGGGGTTGAAGACGATAACCTCAAAATTAATTGTTTTCCTTCAAAGGTGGGCGTGAACTATCTACGCTTTCTACTATGTAGCGAGATACTGTGTTCTTCAAATTTGGTTTTTAAAATTAGCGGTCTCGATTAGATCTCGTTAAAACTTCGGCCAAAGTTCGACGTCAAACACGCGGGACGCGAAGCGGGCGCTTCAGCCGCGCTCATCAATGCGGCCTTGCACACCTACGCTACCTAGAGCCGGGAAATTTTTAGTTCGTGAAATCTGTGAAGTGTTCTGTCCAGTCCTCCAGCTTCGCGTCCCCATCCCGCAGGTTTAGCCAAAGCTTTCTTTATATTTCCAGATCCCAAACTATACCCATAAAGGAGTTCGAAGATTTTGGTTTAGTCAACGTCTGCCATTTTGTTATTTTTTCAAAATGACGGCGCACGTTAATTCCCATATATCGCTTGGAGACACTTAAATAAACAAAAAAAGCTAAGTCACCATATTCCTAAAGTGTCACGTTACAAAGTTATTTGTAAAAACAGACGAACGGTAATTAAAAAAATTATTTAACTCCGAAATGTGACGCTTTAGGACTATAGTGATTATATATTTTTTTGTTTGTATAAATATCTCTAATCGATCTATGAAGGTTTCATCGTGCACCGCTATTTTGAAAAAAAAAAATGTCGCCGGTGCACAAAGCCAGGCTTCGAACAAAAATCTTCGAACCCCTTTCAGCCCCATCAGTTTAGTAGTTTTTGCGTGAAAGAGGAACAAACATCCATACTTACAAACATTGACATTTATTATAATAAAGTAGGATTATCGCAACCTATGGTCACCATAACACAATACGCTTTTTCGGGATAAAATATTGACAAAACCTGTGTTGTAAAGAATGGTGTGGTGCCTGAAGTAGGTTCCGAGAAGCTGTGTCACAGGTCACGAGAGCTTCACTCTACCGATATAGACAATTATACATTGGGTTGAACAACTGCATCATTACCATTAATGCTAGAACCTCATCCATAATCTTGTTTTATTCGTGGAAAAAACTTTCGTCTCTGATTCTATCATATTATTGAAAAATCTAAATTGTTGATACCGTCGACCTCGCGACGGCCGCTCAATGGATATAAACGAGTGTCCTCGGATTGATCCGCCCTGTAATATTAATGCTGTGAACCAATTTAGGGTTCATGTAATGAATGATTCAGCTGCCCCGAGCTGAACCTTTAAATATAATATGAGAATAGTTGAGGTAAGAACGTTATTAGATAATAAAGCGGCTTTGTTTTATGTTGTATAATGCTAGCCAGCTATGTGATTGGTGTTGCGAGTAGTGCTGCACTTAGTACCCTGACATGGCGCCGCTAATAACCAGCGCTGCTATGGCACAAGTGTGACATAGTAGCATCATGCATTATCCCTGATGGGTCCGGGACCACCTGAATACTGAATCAGGTGGTCGAAGACACGCTAAAGTAAAAGCTACTATTCAATATTTGTTTAACTAACAATTTAATCCAGTTTGGGTCTTGTTATGAACCCATAACTGAAAGTTAGGCAGATTCAAACTCGGCAACTACTTCTGAGTAGTCGACTCTAAATTGGCTTAACTAGATTTCAGCATCTAATTCTACGAGACGCCCAACAACAATCTAAGCAGATGAAACCGTGTGGGAGGGCTAGTTAGTTTATAAACCTAAAGTGCAACAATGTACGATGTTTTGTTACATCACCAAAATTTGCACTCGACAACAATATCTACGACATTAAGTTGATCTGTACCTACAAGCAAGATGTGTCAGTAGGTATTTAAATGTTGCTGTCTCCAACCAATACTCTCCGGTAACTCATTAAGGCGCTGCGCAAACAGAGCAACTGTTGCGGCAACTGGCAACTGTTTGCATACAAACTTCTTCCTGAGCTGTGTCTTTAAGGTATACAGTTTAAGAAGAAGTGTGTATGTAAACAGTTGCCAGTTGCCGCTACAGTTGCTCTGTTTGCGCAGCGCCTAAATCTAATCAGCCCACACGAGATTCTGTTTGATCTCCAAAACGGCTGAACTGATTTTGACGGGTATTTCAGTGAGATATAGCTGATGTCATAGTGAATAACTTAGGCTTCTTTTATCAGAGAAAAAGAATCCCACAAAAAAAAACATGATATTATAGATTGAGCGGGCGAAGCCGCAGGCGTTTTATTTATTAAAATAACATATTAGTCACATTTGTCTAAGGTTTGTAAGGATTCGTTTAGAATCTTCCTGCTAGAAGAACGTTACCCCAGCAGGAAACTAATTTGGCGTTTTATTCCGTTTTGGAATAAAACGCAGAATACGCATCGAGCATGCACATTTTTTTTAACTTGACGCTAATAAATAAGTAATCATGTTTTTAAGATAAATATCTGATTACTATTTGTTTATTGTTGCAGACATTCCGGCACGGTTTTCCATTCTCGCCGACGGCGCTGGCCTGGGACCCCGTGCAGAAGCTGCTGGCTGTCGGCGACAAGGGAGGCAACATCAGGATGTATCCTTTACTAACAGCATCCGTTCCTCAGCCTTAAGTAGCACTCAGTAGGAAGAAGCGTGATGGCCACCTAAACCGTTTAACCAACTTTTTTAATGGTCTAGGTTCGACCATCATGTAACATGTAATGCCTTTAAGTTTACTGAAAACTTATGCGTATGTTTAAAGCGAATGTGAAGGACGGCATAGATCGGCGCGGGCGCCGTGCTTCCTTGATAGATAGATAGATTGTTACTTTATTGCACCATCATAATGTACATAAAACAATTAACAAGAAATTACTACTAACTATATGTAGTGTGGCACAATCGGCGGCCTTATCGCTAACAGCGATGAAAGGAATCGAATAGGATCGAAAGCATAGAATACTTTTTCCTCAGTTCGACCTACGCAAGTTTAATTAAGCAATACTTTCTTTTCTCGCAGCTAAGTCAGTTTACCGTACCCCGGGCTGAGCCAACATAGACCATACTGTCCCTTGATTAGTTCGTAGATTCTTTGATTAGAAGATTATGGCGAAGTAATTCAATACGTGAATGGAATGCGGTGACCTACTCATTGACTAATCAATAACGACTATCAAGATACCTGAAACTATTTTTGGTTTATTTAAGTTTTCCCCTTGAAAATCCTTCCTAAGGTGTTTATCTTTTTTTACATTAGAGTCCACTTTATATTAGGGAAATTGGAATAAGACCTATTATTGAAAGACAAAAATCAAGTATAAAACGAAGGTTCAGTTTATCTTTCTTCATGTCGTGAAACGTGGTTATATTTTATAGGCTTCATAAGAGAACAACGTAATCCCTTCCGTTGTTTTTACGAGCGACCAGTCAGCTGCGATAGGCCTATCTCGACAGTCACATAATCCGGCTCAGGAATTGTTCATTGGGAACTTTTGACACAGTTAACTGATGACTAGAAATAACCGCAGATTGATATTTTTACTTTTCGTATTGTCTATAATTTGCTCACAAGTTTTATTTGTCTGAAATACCAATGTTCTTAAAGCCATAATTTGTGCAATATGGTGTGCATCGCGCGGTGGCACAAGCGCTTCGTTCTGGCTTGCACGGAAGACCAGCGCTACGCAGGGTCTTCCTTCCATAGCATCAGCTGAGTGTCCATTTTTGTTGCGACTGCAATTGATCGGTTCTTATTTATATTGTTTAAATTCTGCAAAATAAACGAATTGTTACTTTTAATTATTTATATGATAGGTTATGTACGGGGTGTCTAACACACTCGTAATCCCATAGGACCAGCCCTTTCGCGTATTCTGCCATGGTAGAGTTATCGGCTGAGGGTATTCATGCACAATAAACCGTAGGTATTATTGCAGTAGGGCCGATCGCGAGTTCCGTTAATGTTCACCAGTAGGGCTCGTAAAACAAGATTTAGTTAGGTACTTTGATGAGGCACCCTCTCCAGTAAAGATATCTTCGATATTTTTTTACCACTTTACTTTTATAAAACTTGGTTTGGCTTTCGAGACTTAATAATGTATCTAGTCTGTATTTATGAGTTAACTCTACGATAATTATAAAAAATATATTTTTATTCCATGTGCATATAATCTTGGACATTAAAACAATAAAACAGCCAATAAATAATCTTTATCGCCGGCTTTTTATCGTATTATTGCAATATTCGGACATTATTGTTTACAAACAAGGCTGTTTGTGGTAAATGAAAGTAATAAGTGGTCTCTGATCAGACATGGCATATTCCATAGCGACAACTACTTATCAATTTTAATTTATTCATCATCCTATGTTGGTCCACACAAGTCACAAGTGGACAAGGGCCTCCCCTAATATTGAGCTTCATAGCGCCCTGCCTTTAGCTTGCCGCATCCAGCATCAGTCCTGGATCTCCACTCTCCGCTGGTCGTCATCCCACCTGGCCGGAGGGCGACCTACACTATGTTTGCCGAGCCGCGATCTCCCGTCAAGAACACGTTACCAAAAAATATGCAAAAAGTGAAGAATTTTAGATAACACATCTAAGCACAGAAAAGATGAAGCTTCTTTGTTCACGTATAAAAACGTATAAATATTATACCTAAACATTATTGTTGCTGTAAAGATAATATCGTCCGATGTTTTGAACAAACAACGCGAGGTTTTTGCTCCGAGATCGATGCACCTCTTGGGACGTCGTCGCCTCGTGCAGTTCGTATCTAGCTGCTTCTATATACTATTTGTTTTTACATTCATTCTTACAACTTCAGGTAGGACGGTTGTACCTAAGGCAAATAAAATAATAATCAAAATACTGTTATACGTTTCTAGGGAGTAAATAGTGCACGAAGAAATTGCAACATGAATTAAGAAGGGACCCTGCAGTGCACAATACTTTCGAGTTAGAGATCGCCTTTCAAGAAGGTTTTTTTTTGACTTTGTTCTCTTCGTGGGTTGCGATCATGTATGAGTACGACACTATATGCCGTTTAAACTCTTTTACTAATTTAACTTCGTAAATCAGTCAAAATATCGGCAATGTACACTCAACCTCAAATCACTCCACCTTGTAAACAGTTTTGTAATGAAGTAGCGAGTGGTCGGCCTGGCTGAGACACCACTGAGCGAGTTTGCTCTCAAAAGGTTCACCTAGGACTACTTGCAAAGGCTGTAAGTTCTGCAGTGTACTACAACTACTGTAGTACTTGTGTGGGTAACCAGTTTGGGAAAGCAAGTCTAGCAAGTCTTGCTGTGAATTGTGTACTGAATTGTTTTGGTAACACTGTTTTTTTTTGTTGCCCTCGTGTTTATCTTATGTTCAAATGTATTACTAGTAATTTGTTAGTTAGGCAAGCTATGCTCTTACTAATCCTTATAAAATATATTAGTTTTTGTATTTTATGATGCATTCAAAAAATGATCAAACTCTGGTTTCCAAATTACCAAAATGAAATTCAAAAATATTTGTTATCCTGTATTTGTTATACTAGAGGAGAGCCCCTCTCTAAGGGATTTAATATCAATTTGTTTCATAACATCGCCATTGAGGTATCAAATTAAAATTAACAACATGTAAGGGCCCGATACAAAGGACAGCCCTTGCGCGGGGAGGTTCAATTAGGGCTGAGGGCTTCCCTTTCAGGGCATTAGTGCTCGTATTACGTTCGGGCCGATATTGCTGCGCCTTTCAATAACAATCTGATTGTATGGCCCCGTGTTTGTATGGTCCCACGTCAGCTTTCTATACTAATAAAGGTACCAATTGACCGATAAGGTTTTGCTAATTAACACTTTGACTGCCAACTGCCACCGTCGCTACGCACAGGTGTTTTAGGACAGCTCGTTACGCAGCGATACGACGCGACGCGACACGCCTTTCCATCTGCGAGTCGCATCGCTAAAGCTTGCTGGTCAACGAGTTAGGTTGGTAGGGTAGTAAGTTAAGGGATGATATATGATAACATCAGCATTTTTCAACAAGCAAAGGGGTTATAAAACTAAAGAAATTAGGTATATTAATGGCATACATGTGTAATTCTATGACACTGTTACTATCATGGGACCAAACCGCAATCTTGTGTTCTAAAACCGGGTACTTGGAATAAATTGCTCTTTGAACAATGAGATCAATTTTATCAAACCATCGATTATAGCCCATTACGATTTTTATTACCTATTTCGTTAGACCGGATATTCGAAAGTCGGCCATTTTGCCCGGCGACTCAATTGGCCGTTGGGCATCGTTGTTTAAATTTCAAACATAACGCAGTGTCGCTCGGTACTGGCCGATTCCACACTCCTCGCGTATTTATTTGTTGTTCTCTTCTTTTATTGTTATTACAGCTTTATGTTATTAATTCTGTAATTGCTCGTACGTTTGTGTTTAGGTTTAAACGTTACGATTGTTGTTTCTTAATTAAAATTATATTTGGATTGGAAATTAAATCCTTCGGTATTCCTTGTTGTGTATTTACTAATTACTCACAGCTGTAGCTCTGTAACTTCAAGCTAGCATCTGTAGTTATGTTATTGGATTCTTAGAAACAGGCAAGCTTTAACAAACAATAGGTTTCGTTACCCATTCGATCATTGTAACGCTCGAATTATTTTAACAAATCGACATCAAACGGTGCCTTCGAGCCATTTGTACCTTAAGCTTTGATCCATTTGTATCAAGATATGCCTTTCATGTTCTGCTAATACGTAACGCGTGTGATTCCGAGCGTCGAATAGGCGATCCAAGCTCGGAGCCAATTTGTAAGCGAAGTCAGGTACTCGCGCACGGCAGAAGGTACATGCTTAAGGGAGGAGCCTCAAAGGAACAACGAAACTCGTGATACATGACTTAATAAGATATTTACGACATTCGAAGTGGAGTGTGTACCACGTCTGGGTTATTTACTATTGTGTTTATATTTATGCATGTCTGGGTACCTATTTAATTAAATACCCACTGCTCTGAGAACATTCTCGATGTTTCCATTCTATGACCAAGGGGTCAACAAAAAAAAATCTGAGCAGGATCAACCTTCTAACCCTAATTCTTATGAGACATACTACGCTAAGTATAACTACATTAATAAATTCGGCGATCTCCAGCAATTTTACCCTTTATGACCACAAAACAGATTATTATCTCGATCCTCATATATCCTCGATTCTTGATAAAGGCATACCTACAACGACGCAAACTGTCAATTGACTAAAGTTAGATCGACCGTCACTCTAGCATTTATCGGTGTTTGTAGTGAGACCCTAAATCAAACAAGTTTGCTGTGCATACAACACGACAAATAAACTTAATCGTTTGTGAGTTCAAACGAGCTCTACCTACCTATAGTTCAGGAAGTTTAGTCAACTTGCTTTCAACGGGAATATTAATTATGAAGATCGGCTTGAAGCTCAGCTCTCAACTATCAATGAAGGGAACTCACGTAATTAACTCAACAACTTCGCGAAGAATCCGCTTCAACCAAGCCAATTACGCTGTTTCTCTGATATTTGATGTTAACTACGTTATTGGAGAATTTCAGTTATTAGACGTCAACTTGGGATCTTACTAAATAGTTCCTGGAGACTTACCTAACTTATCGTAAACTTACTGAATTGAATAAGTGATGACACGGAAAACCTTCTAAAAAGTCATAAAAACAACTGACCCAGACAAAGCCGTGAGCTCCCCTAATAAAGCTGTTATCGCCATCTGCTCTTACTCAGTGGGCCAAAAAGCCGGATGTTGTTTTTTATGAATATTTGCGCAGTCCATTTGCGGAGCTAGTTCCCCCGGTGGCGGCGGCGGCCGGATATCCGAGCTCAACATTAGCCAGACCCTGGTTTATTAGCCACTGCACTTCCCTTGCTACTTTGTTGGGGAACCATACCTGCCGGAGGTTACATATAATTTGATTGTTTTGCTATAACTAAAAACCGACTTCTTATCTCTTAGTTTTACACTATTTTACAGTTTTTCGCGACAGATCCGTCCCTCAATGATCCTCGTTTAGTCCTCGCTAGAAAATGATCTCTGATGAGTGGATCATTTTCTATACACTCGCGAAAGAATTTTCAACATCAGTCCATAATCGAGGGATAAATCGACGGATCATAAAAAACATAGATGCAACCGAACATAGAACCTCCTCCTACTTTCGAAGCCTATTTATTTTAAAGGATAAAGAAAGATCTTTTAAAAACATTTAGCTACATACAAGTTATTTTTCTTGTATATTACAGTTGCACAGTGATTCATCATTGGCTGTTTTTATGCACGATACACAAAACATGCAATTTTTATTGCACTTTCATCATACAGACATCTGGTGAGAACTGGTTCGGGGCAATCTAAAGGTAAATGGCACTGCAAATACATTTTTATCTAATAACATACTACACATAATACACTAAATAAGATAGATAGATAATGCTTTATTCAGAAAAACTTTAAACTAAACAGTTTGACAAAAAGATAAGAGAATAGGCGGCCTTATCGCTTAAAGCGATTTCTTCCAGGCAACCAAAGCTTAAAAGAAAGGAAGGCGGTGCAGGTATAAAATACGAAAATAAAACTAAAACAAATACAAACTTAAACAAACTAAAATAATCCTAATACATGTTTTCAGTAGCGTGAGTCTGGCCGGAATTTGGTAACGAGACGTGATCTAGACGTCTCCTTTTTCCATACAATTTGGTACAGCGCCTCTATCGTGCGTACCTGGAAGTACACTTTCGATCGCTTCACGTTACTAACGTGAGGAGACGTCCAAATCTCTAGGAAAATGACAGAATTGAGAGTCCGAATGATGCTGACGTTACTAACGTAAAGATTTACTTATTTATATTTAAATAGTATAAAAACCGTTTAGAAGTATAAATAATATCTCAAAATGATTATCATATTTTTAGTAGCAAGAATTGACGTGAAAATATTTTTTCTCTATGGTCAATAACAAAATGATATTTTGTAAAATGTTGCATTTTTCATAGTAAAAATGAGAAAATAAATTGCTGCGCTTGATTTCAAATGAAGATTTAGTATAGTTTATTATCTTTATTATTTTTGCATTATTTTAACGCTGCTAGTTTTCTAAGAATTACCTTATTTTAGAGTTTGTTGAATTAGCTTTAAAACAATTCGTTGATGCTACAATCTTACATGGTGGATCCTCCACACATGATCCATGCCTACCTTAATTACAATAGACTCTTTTATTACTTAGATTTTTATTTTTGTCGTTCAGTAACTAAAACAAATTTTTTAAGAATTCTTAGGTTACTACATTGGTACCTAAACAAATACCTACACTACCTACCTGTGACCCATGTTTAGTAATAAATCGATTTGAGGTATGTACCTTACTTTTGTCGGAGTGTTATAAAGTGATAAATAATACGTAAGCACGTAAAAAAAGGCGTAAATAATATTTTTGAAGAATCGCGACTCTAACGCCATCTATTAGTAATGCAACTACAACTACCCCCTAGGTTCATAGACAGTGAAGTTCTTTATTTTACCCAAAAATGGCGCTAAAATCGCTTATTTATTTTGTTATTATAACATGTAGGAAAACCGATATAATAAAAAACTAAGAATTTATAGGCAACTCATTTTGTTATACAATAAAATAAGCAAATAAATGTCTTATTCCAGCCTTTGAGTCGTCAGGTGGTGAACATCAGTGGTTCGTAAAAGAGGTGCGTTTCAGATATGAACCTTTCCTTACGTCTCTGCTCGATAGCTACTCGACACGTCCACGATAGCTTTCGGACTACCAACAGTCGAGACGTGATCGTGGCGTCGACGCCACGATCACGCCTTGCCAGACTTGCCCCTCTGAACTGGAGCCACCAAAAACAACGTTTCTGAAGATCTAAGAGAGAGGTCGTGAGAAGAATGAAGAAACTGAAATCTTTGTTTGAGATACGAAGGAGAAGCAGGATTGAACAGTATAGAGAAAAGAAGGGACAGAATGTGCAAGTTCCGGCGCTGGCGAATGGGAAGCCATTTGAGCTGGGTTCGGTAGGCAGAAACATGGTCGTACTTGCGGAGGCCAAAAATAAATCTGATGCACATGTTTTGGAGGCGCTCCAGCTTATTAAGCTGATCCTCTGTGACATCCAAATAACATGCATCCGCATAATCTAGGACAGGAAGAAGACGGGAATGAGCAAGTGCAGTTTTAGTAGCGGTGGGAAGAAAGTTACGCAGTCTTCTTAAGGAGCCAGCAGAAGCAAACAGCTTTCGACTGTCACCTCCATCTGAGCTCCCCAAGAAAAGTTGCGGTCAAAAATAATCCCCAGGTTTTTGATGGTCTCGCTGAAGGGGATCGCTATTCCATCAAAAACAACCTGCGGAACTGCCGACCAATTTAGTTTGGACAAGGTTCTAGAGCTGCCAATTATGATGGTTTGAGTTTTAGAAGGGTTGTTCCTTAGTCCGTGCCGCTTGCTCCACTCAGTGATATTTTGTAGATTTGTATTTGTTATCTCAATTGCGCTCGAAATATAGTGGGGCTTGGGTATATATCTGTAGATCGTCAGCATATAGATGATAGGACAAGGAGAGATTTTGTGAAATAGAGTTTATAAAGATGGAAAAGAGAAGAGGTGACAGTATGCCTCCTTGAGGTACGCCAGCAGACGTATCACACCAAGACGAGAAACACTCATCAAGGCGGACACGCTGCCGACGGCCGTGCAAGTAGCTAGAGAACCAGCCAACCGCCGAAGAGGAAATGTTAAGAGAGCGGAGTAATGCAATCAAGATATCGAAATCGACAGTATTGAAGGCATTACTGAAGTCATTACTGAATAAGCATCTTCTATTAAGTATATATCGCATCTGCCCTGAGCTAGTCGGTACTACATGTGTACATTCGAAGCCAAACTCTTTTTTTATTGTTAGTAGTAAAGCGTTTGAACACCATCACACTTGAGAAAGTGAAGATGTGGCCTAAGATGGAGCACGCTTTCCCAGAAGGATCTTATTCACTCGGGATTTGAAGACTCCTAGATTGTACTCTATCAGAAAAACAGCCGCAGGAAGAATGTACGCCCTTTTACGGTTGCACCCTTAGAACCCCGAGTGTTAAATACCAGGCATATGATTGCAATAATATCATCCATTCTCGCGGTGACACCCAGTTCCTCATCTGTCCTCTTCGTCGAAAGCCCGCGGGCTCTTGGTGTTACTTTAATCGAAAATAATTCTAGTCCTACGCAATTACGATTCCGCTCAAATCCTATAACAATTCAGAACACGATTTTTACAGAATTTTACTGATTGATTATAAGCAAAAATTTAGCGATGAAGTCTCTGCTTTAGTTCCAAAATATGTATTCCACGCCAATCTTACTCCTATGACTCAGACGCCAAGTGTATCTCGTCCTCCGAACCAAGACTAGTCCCAGCATCTTGGTTCTGAGCTGTATCTCGCCAGCTACTGTTTATTCTACCAATTATTATAAATATTCACGGTTTTCTATCGCTTTTATTTACTTATAATAGTAATATTTATTATTATACAAGCTAACCCGACAAACGTTGTTTTGCCATCGACCACTGAGGGTTGAAGATAATTACGGTACTAATTAATATCGCTATTAAAAAATGGGGGTTGGTGCTGGAAAGGTGAAAATTGAAGGTGATATGTATTTTATTTAAGGCAAATCATAAAAAAATACTAAAAAAAAAACAAATAAAATTGGGGTGGGCCACCATTACTCATAGGGCTATAAAAAAATATAGTTAAAAACTAAAACCCGACTACATAAAAGTCAAACAAGCGTTCACCTATTGTCCAAAGCATTTTGATAAGGACAATTGGTGAACGCTTGTTTAAGACTTTTATGTAGTCGGGTTTTAGTTTTTAACTATATTTTTTTATACCTTTTTGCTAATAGCTTGAGAATCGTTAATGTCACAAAAGTTTGAAAAACGGTTTTGGAAAGTACAAACAAAGACCAACTTTGCAACGATACCACACACGAGCATATTGACTAACATTGACATTTTCGACCCTTTCTTCGACCCCCACTATCTCGTTAGACCCCGATTTTTATCTGACGTCACTTAGCCTATCACCATCGGGCTATTAAGACGAATCATATGACACCTCATTTGTTGAAATCGGACCAGTATTTTCAGTGCTACCAGGGAACGTAAAAATCGGCTACATACATACATACATACATAGGGTGTCAAAATCATAACCCTCTCGTAGTCGGGTAAAAATAGTTAACAACCTATTCTCAGATCAAACACACATAAGTACACCAACAATTTCATAAAATTCGGTCAAGCCGTTTCGGAGGAGTTTGGTTACAAACACTGTGACACGAGATTTTTATATACATATACATATCATCCTCATCATCATCAGCCCATACACGTCCACTGCTGGACATAGGCCTCCCCCGTACGACGCCACAAATAGCGGTCCTGAGCCGCCTCCATCCATCGACTCCCTGCGACCGCTACGATGTCGTCGGTCCATCGAGTGGATGGTCTCCCATGTAGGGGGGGATTTGACATAATCACCACGCTTGGCGGGCGGATTGTTGATCGCAGTGTTGGTGTTTAAAAATACTAAGAAGGGAGCTGCTGCCCTTCCTCTGTAGATTCCCTCAGTCGGCTCTTACGACATCCACGGGTTGAGTTGGAGGGGTCGATATTCGTCCTCCGCGACCACACGGCCATATATGTACATACATATAAAGATATTATAATAATGTGTTCAGATCGCAGAACTTAAAAAACTTTAATTTACCTCCATAAACTTAGCATCCATGCCAATAAACATGATTGTTTATTGTGTTCCTTTTTGTTTTTTTTTTTTATTTTGATGTTGTATAATGTATGTAGGTACATAAACGTCTTATACTATCTGTACAAGGGCTCGGTCGAAACGAACGGCAACGAAATGTTCCTAATCGAATCTGCATACGATCGAGCGTCGTCATCGGGCCTTCGGGAGTAACCCACCTGGCTGGGACCCAAACGGACCGGTTCCTTCTTGGCTCGCGATTAACCGATACCTTCTTGGCTCGCTTTAACCGGAGGCGAAGTTGATTTATTGCAAGTGGATCAGGGAAAATTGGATAAATTCCTTTTGGCACTTTGGGGATGATTTGTTTTGTCTCGGAGCAAGTTTTTCAACTTCTGTGGGTGGTTGTGGACATTACACATGTTATTGTTTGTAAACTGTGGAACAGTACCAACTCACATCATCGCTTCGCTTATATTATAAGTGCTTAGACGGAGACCTACTAAATATAGCCAACGAGAAAAAATCACTAAACAATGACAACCATTCAATTGCGTTTAAAGCGAATACGAGAGTTAGTAGGGATTTTACCGATCTGGCGCAGCAGGCGAAGGTTCGTCTGCGATGCAGGAGATTGAGGGTTCGGTTCCGGCCTTGGGACAAATGTTTGTACGATCTGCAAATACATATCTGGGTGTTCCGTTTTATTTTCTATGTATAATAAAAAATATATATCTTGTATTATGTACCTCTATATCAGTCATCTAGCACCCATAAAGCTCCAAGTTTCTTAGCTTGGGACTAGCCAATCCAGAGTTATTTATTATCAAATATTGTCAAAACGCCTCAATTTGTTATCAGTTATCTTATAAATAAAGAGCTCTACCAGTCTGTTTTCATCCTAAGGTTTCCTGCATTAATGAATACATTCTTAAATTATTTATTGTACATACGAATAACATAATACATTACATTTTACAACTATTGGACACGTACAAAGGCAAGCTTAACTCTAAAAGAGTTTTCTTACAGCAAACATGAGTGTCAATAGATAATGTGTACTAATAGGTACAAGACAGAGATAAAAAAATACAGAGAATAATATTAAATAAAATACAAACTAATCTACATACAAAGCTAAAATAAACTACAAGAAATAAAAACACCAAAAATAAATAAATAAATACAAATGATATACATATATTATGATATACATATATTATGACTATCAAATAATATCCTTATAATATTATATATATAAATATAACTACTATAACTGTAGCGAGAGATAGAGCTCCTTAACCTTTGACTTGAATACGCAATGTGAAGGACTGGCTTGTATTGGAATACTAACGAATACCTACGTACGGAAGCCATAAATTCGTCGCTGTATTTGTTCGCGTGCCTGTAGAGGTTTTGATCCACAAGTATTTACACAGTATAGGTAACTGCAGTCCAGTAATAGGAAGCTAGTGGATAACACTACTCAAGTACCTAGTGAATAGTCCTGTCAAAGCCTGCTTGGCAAACATCCAAACCACCCGCAACCGGCTTATGTATGCTTTGTGTGCAAGAGCTTAGCGAGCCGAGCCACGCGCTGTCGCATGTTTGGCGACGTAAGTACGCGTATTTAATAATTCATCTCGATGTTAATCTCCATCTGAATCTGTGAGCGAACAGATAAGAAGCTCTTAGTGCTTGCTTGTGACAAAAATATTAAACGATATTAAATTCTTTTTGTGCGCAACATTATGCATAGATTGTATGTATTTTAACACGAATCTCAAAAAAGTGTCTGTCTCGAGAAATTTATTTATGAATTTTAGCGCACAAAACAAAGTATCGCGGAAATGTGTCTTTTGTTCGCAAAACTAAGCTAATAGAATAATTTATAACTTAGGTATTATGAGTTTCTTTTTCCCTGGAATATCTCTTGGTCCGGTCAGTGTGATGAACCCAAAGTTATTGCGAAAGCTAGTTTAGTTTAATTTACAAACCATTCGGTTAATCAGCGTTAATCTAAACTAACTCGATTGGCAGTCTGCCAGCCATCGCGTCTGGGTTGAACTTGGCTCTCTAGAAGAGACGTAAGAAATCACCACCAATTAGGAATAACTATGTATTTCATACCATGGAAATAGTTTAGTTAGGAAGATTATTCAGTCTTATACTGGAGTATGCTTAATTCTGTGTATTTTTAACACCTCTCTTACTGCGTTCAATAATCCGCCTGCCAGCGTGGTGATGACGTCGAAACCCTGTTTGTTTTGGAAGTCACGTTCAGCAGTGGACATGTGTGCTGATCGGTAGGTATCTGTCTCAATAGGAGATAGTCATGCATCTATAGGTCACCCACACCAAAGCATCAGGGAGAGAACATACAGCGATCTCATTCGACATTAGCATCTGAATGACCAGCAGTCTCCAGCAATTAGGAGCCCTCTGGTGATTGCCGACTACCATCTTTGGCGCGCTGCCAGCCCTGTGAGCCATTCCATCATGACTTGCCCTTTTATGTAGTTTGTAAACCGTTCGCGTCAGGTTTAGGAGTCGTCTTGTGACTGGCACTGACTGGAGGCTGAGACTTATGACTCGACTTACCTGATTGCTTCTGTCGATGGGCACGTTTGTGAACAGGGAATTATTTCCCTGCGCTATTATTAGCGTTGAAAGGTTAATGAGAAACACTGATGTCTTAAACCAATTTTGTGCATAGTCTACGACAAAAATGCTGACAGTTTTCAAAATACTCCTCGTTTACCTTTAATCATTTTTCGATGCTATTTTGTTTTAAGTACGGTTTAATAGCGCTGACCTTGATGTGCAGAAGTTTTACCGTTTTACACCTGCGCAGAGCCCCCTCCAACTTTCGCCGACCGCTATTAAACCGTGACGAGAAATATACATTATGTTAATTCATCTTTGCGATATTTTGTTCATGTTGCATTCATTGTAATTGAAATTGATAATTTTTCAACTTAAAAGTACATTGCAGTAAATCTTTACTGTCAAACTGTGCAACAGTTTGTCGGCAGTAGCTCTCGTGGACAACATTCAATTAACTTGTAAATGTAAAATAATTCCTTAATTAACCTAGATTTACACTTATCTTATTATTTACCTAATTTGATACCTAACTACGTGAGACATTTCTATACTTAATTATGAGTTATGTTATGATGACAGATGCAAAGCGGAGTTCTTATTGTGTTATACTAATTACAATATAACATCTCTCTCGATTTGTGATCCTTTCATGCCCAAAACGGCTGAGCGTTAATATATAATGATATATTATGTTGGTGTTCAATTAGTGGACGTCTAATATCATCTAAGAAATCGATGATAATGTGTCACTTCCAAAATGTCAGTAATCATTGTATAAAGATTGAAGGGTAGACCATATCAGTCGAGTCTTGTGAAGCGAGTTGAGTTCAAAGCTAGAGGAGATTAGGTATAGGCATTCATTAACTGGGTTATCTTGTTTACCATCATCATCTGCAGGTGTTTTTTAATAGAGATGAAACGGATGCATTTTTATCCAAATACTGGATATCCAACCATGTACCCGAATAGCCGAAGACTTCTAGACCCTATCGGTCTAGTTAAGTACTCAATGTTCGCGATCGTCATCCTTATATTTCGTGGTCAGCTATTCCTATACAATACCCACATAGCAAAGGTTGCTAGATTTATGTTTTAGCGCCCGGCACCGTTTACAACGAAATACTTTTTTCGGAAACTGGCCTTGTATACGAAGATGAGCAAAACCGTTTGTTGCCTCTTAATTTTTTATTATTTGGTTCATCATAATTTGCCCTTAGTGCAGTACCACTATTAATTGTTTTATAATAGTTTAGTAATAGGGTCATGTTTTCAACCTTTGGGTACCCTAGACATGAAGATTTTAGATGTTATACATATATATTGTTATACATATGTATATAGATAAAAAATGTGCCTCTAAAGTTAAAATGTATTACAAGTATTTTTTTAAATCTGGTATCTGACTTCATTTTAATCCGAGTTTAGTCCGGATATCCGTTTCATCTCTTTTTATCCACTGAACGGTATACGTTGCCTGAGCTTGTGCTGTCCACCTTCCCCTCGCTAGCCTCATCCATCTTGTCTTGAATACTTTTTTAAAGACCAGACTTTTTGCACTTCAACCACAATACGATTTGGATTTGTCGGCAAATGAAGAATCTTTGAACTGATTTTAGGTAAATCTTCCAAACGTGAGCTTGCCGTTCCCAATTAATTATATCTGCTTATTAGAGCAAAAACACTTTGTTAAAAACTTTGCTCCAAATAAAATCAGAGTTCGAAACCAATCACACGCCTCACAGCATCGTAAAGGGAAAACTATAACAATATTTTTCTTTCAATATTCAAATATGGCCATTAAATATTTTTCCCCGAAAAGTCTCTGCTATCCGCAAAGTTATGGAGGCTATTGTACGAACATAGTCTTGCATCATTTTACGCTTGAGTCTTTTTTGTAGAACCTCGAAGACTGTAAAAGCAATTAGTTAATGGTTGTAGTTCCCCGGACGAGTCTTTTCTTTTACGAATATTTTAATTTCCATGTTAAATATCTTGTGAAAGTAAACTAGGTATCTGACAAGTATGATGTGTGTTGTTTTGAGTTTTATACATTTCGGTACAGTAGAGTGCGCCACGATCACGGACTAACTCGTTTTAATTTTAAGCAATGTTTTATTTTGCGAAGGCTGTAGACGTTTTTTCTAGCTTTCCCGTTCCGTTAATCGATTGAAGGCATTATTTTACGGTGAACATTCCGAGTCGCCGGTCGCGTGCCGCCTCGCTCCGCAAACTGAAAGAATGATACTCATTTGCATATTTTGATTGGAGCTAGATTGTGAATTTTCTTGGAACATGTTTTTCTTGTAAGATAGCTCAGGGGCTCTCTGAGTAATGTTTTTTAACGATCAATGTAACAGCCGCAGGCGAATCCGCGGAAATTACCGAGTTTGTCGCAATTCGGCTGAGTTTCGTAGAAAAGCGTATTCTCAACGACTCAATCGAGTTCTTCGTCAACATAAAAAAGTTGCCTAAAGCTGTGTAAGTCAAGCTCGATGTCTGTAATCCGTCCCATGCTTGACCGAATCTCCCCTCCACATAATAACTAGCAAGCACCACGAACCCGACTCCGGTAAACCGTTTTCCATACATTATTCAGACGAAAATCATTTGCCGTTTCGTTTTTAACTGAAAGCTAGTAGAGATTCGACGCAATTTTATTGTGATACATAGTGTCCCAGAGTTGGGGCCCAAGTCTCTCGGGTTACGTCTCAACTTACTGATTTATGGACAAAGGAAAAATTGTTCTTTCATTGAGTTTACTCTGGAAATTGTTATTAGAGGGTTCCGTATTCGCGTTATTTAATTAAAAAGTTTCACTCGATGATGCCTCCGGGGCGGGACGCATTATTTACAGATTCAGAAGTTTATATTGGGCTAAATTTAATACAAATTTAGTGTACTTAAGGTCCAAATTTAATAGGTTTATCGTAGGATAGTGTATTTGTATTATCTATATGTCTGAGAGAAGATCCACTTTATGTTTGTAAATCAAATAGCATGATATTTTTAATTAAGATTTGTTACCCTGATTTCGATTCTCTGCGTGGTGACTTCCATCGGTATCAACCAACCTCGGTTTTGACATGTCTTACAGTACATTTAGTGTTTTAGTTTTACAATAATTTAATGACAATAAATTTTACAGATTAAATAAGTCTTCATTGCTTTTGTTATTAAACACGTTCTATACAAATAATTATTCTCGTACCCTCTTCCTGAAGTAATTGCCACCATCGCGTTAAAACCCAAGCTTGTAATGAGTTGATAGTATTAAAGGCTCGTTCAAAACCATTTCGTATTTTATTTTACTCATTAGTAGTTCGAAGGAGTTCCCATATTATTAGTTTCATAACTTGTTCCGAAAATAAATACGATGTCGTTAAAACTTTACACATACACTACCGGTCAAAAGTCTTTGCCCACCCATTAAACCAATCATTATGTTTCAATAATGTATAACTCTTCCCATTTTTGTCTCATAATTATCAAGCTAAGTTCAAAATGATCTTATACGGAACAAAAGTTTCATTATCCATGATTTGTTTACTGTAAACTCGAGCGTGTTTGTAATTTTGTGGTTTCTGTGAAAACTTAAACTGTCAAGTAGGTATCCGATTTTTTTCAATTCCCTGCGAGTGTAATGTTTCTTTGGTGTTTACTATTGTAGTTTAGTCCCAGTCAGCAATATTAGATGAAAGAACGTACAGTATAGTGATATAAACTTTTGTACAAAGACATCTTTATGTGAAGTTAGTATTCGAATTGTTTTCGTTCTCGCAAATTCAGACCCAAAAGTCTAAAAATGGGTAAAAACAAAAAACGATCGATTGAAACTCGTGCATCTATCATTAGTCTTCATAATCTAAGCAAAAGCCTCTGAATTGAAAATATCTCGATGAACCGTGGATTATAACGTGAAGAAATACGCATCCACCAAGAGTCTTCGCGATAGAAAACGTTCAGGATGGCCTCGAAAAACCACAACTGCTGAAGATAAACGTATTGTATTGATCAGCAAACGAGATCGACGACTCACAGGCCCAGAGATCACAGCTCAAATCAATTTATCTTTTGGGATTTACCTGTGAGTACTTCTACTGTAAAAATGAGATTGAGAGAAGCTGGCCTTTTTGGGAGACTGGCAGTAAAGAAACCACTTTTAATACGTCAGAATAAAATCAAGAGGTTGCGATGGGCCCAAGAACATAAAAATTGGACGCATGAAGAGTGGGAGAAAGTTTTATGTAGCGATGAGTCACAGTTCGAGGTTTTTGGGTCGAAAAGAATGGTTTTGTGCGCAGGTCAAATCAAGAACGGATGTTAGATTCATGTGTAATCCCTACTGTGAAACACGGCGGAGGCTCGGTGATGGTTTGGGGTTGTTTTGGAGGAAGGGTGACTGGAGATCTGGTAAAAATTTTAGAAATTCTCAAGAAAGAAGGCTATCAACAAAATACTAAAGGAAAATGTACGTTCTGATCAGCACCTGATCGGTAGAAAATTTTTCTTCCAGCACGACAACGATCCTAAACATTCGTCAAAGCTTTGCAAAGAGAAATTTAGAACAATTGGAAAGGAAGAATGTGCTTAAAGTCATGATTTGGCCGTCACAGTCGCCCGACCTCAACCCGATAGAGTTGTTGTGGGATAAACTGGACAGAGAAGTCAGAAAGCACTGTCCTACTTCTACTACACACCTCTGGAAGATCCTACAAAACGAGTGGAAACAAATAGATGATGATTATTTATCGAAATTATTACAGAGAATGCCCAAATTGTTAGCCGCTCTAATCAAAGCAAAAGAAGGTTACATCGATGAATCAAAAATTTAAATATAAAAAAATTATATAGTGTAGTTTTATCATTGCTGTATTTTTATCTATTAATGTTCTTTAAAATACACGTATGAGAATCAATGGTATTATTTTTATTTGGTGTATAACCTGCAACCTATAGGGAGGGCAAAGACTTTTGACCGGTAGTGTACACACAGAGTGTCCCTGGATAAAGTACAACCCCGAAAAGGAGTGAATCTAGATCAAAAATTATTGACAAAAAAAATTGAAAAATTAATTTAAAAAAATGAAAAATTTTTATACACTTTATTGATGAATAAAAAAATGTATTACTCTCTAATGACTCTATTTACAAAAAAAAATATTTCTTCCAAAGTAGTGGGTCTATTTTATTAAAATATTGTAAAACCCATAATCTTTTCAATTATATGGCAGTGACGATAAAATAACAAATAACTCACAAACGAGTGGTTATCGTGACATAAAGTTTAATTTTTGTATAAAAATTATGTTTTTGAATGCTGTTTATTTCAATAATCTCTAAAAATCTTAAAAATAAGCCCATAATACTAGATATTTTTATGACTTTTGATAATTGACTACTCATTACGTCACTTTGGATGAAATTATTTTTTTTGTAAATAGAGTCATTAGTGAGTAATATTTTTTTTTATTCATCAATAAAATGTATAATATATTTTTTTACTTTATTTCAAAATATTTTTTGTCTTGAATTTTTGATCTATATATCCCTCTCGGGGACCCCCTCTCGGGGTAGCACTTTATTCAGGGACACGCTGTACATATAATATAGGGAATTCAAGTGAATTCTTAATACTTGAATTCTTATAAATGATTATTTCAGTTTAATCATCTACAGCCTATATGATATGCAAGACACAGCCCCAATTTTTTTAAATAATTTATGCCCCCCTCATAAATTTATGAGGGAAATATAAAATAATAATTATAAAATATTTTTTGCTCCGTTATTCTAGTTACCATTTGCTTATCTCTCCTTATTATCGCCCCTGTAATATCGCGGTGCCAAAATTACTAAAGCGTTTCTTATATACATATATATCTGTTTTCCTAGCTAAAAAGACAAATGTTAGCACAATCAGAATGTATTCATTTACCGTTCCAATCTCCCCCTCCCCCGCGCCGGTTATCCGGTGTAGATTTGGGATATTTACATAAGAAAATGAAGGTTCTGTTCAATTTTATTAAATTACCCGACGGACCTTTCTCAATCGGTATAGGATGTGATACCGAAGCTTGTTTAAGGCTTTACCTTATGTGAGTTTTGGGCGCTTTTTTAGGTATCGTTACTAAATTAGGGCCTTATTATTTGTCTCAAACTACATCTACTTATTACTTAGCTAAAATTTTAACCCAAATTGTAAAACTTCAATGCAAAATGGAGCCATATTAATTATTTCGTAGCTACAAGTATAATATTACATATAATGAATTCTGGAAAATAATTATGTTGATTCTCAGGAAAACCCCTTTGGAAAAAATATATTATTTCATTTTAACACTATGAAAATAGAAAAACGAGAGAATTTGACGCAGTATTCGAACTCCAACTTATCTATTTATAAATATGCAGGTAATTTCGCCGTTTCAATCTTTTAGGATGAATCCTCCCAGGTACTCTACTGTATGAACAGCAACAGCCCCGGGGAAAACTACTTTAAATCAACTCGCGCCCAGGAGACAGGTTTACCGATGTTAATATTATATTCAGAGTTTATCTAGAGCACCAAAGTTTTAACCCAACCCTTTGTTTTGTTGACAGCACGGACAAAGTCTGAGGGTTTTTGGGAGCTAATAATAGTTGAGGTGAGGTCGAGACGGCCACACTTGACTGGACGAGGTACTTCAAAGGACCTTCAGACTAATATTGACGCTTATGAAAGAGCATTGTATTTTAAAATGGCCACTTGGGTTTGCAACAGCCCTCCGGCTTCAACAGGCTTAGAACTTGATAACGTGACCCTTTCATCCGCCTGACCTTACACCGACAGACGTACCTCAATAATACGTATGTATACATACGTAGGTGGCCACTAAAAACTATATCCATGCAAAGCTCGCATAAAATTGTAAATGTTTAAAACACATATTTCTAAAGCACAGTTGGAGCCTGAAATAACATCGTGGTGCATTAAAATATTATATTTTGGTAAGACGTAGTACATTTTTAGAGCATCCCGAGAGAAATCTCCCATATCCATAAAACATTTGTATCCGATCGCGACATCTGAAAGCGTTGCATCCCGCCGCGCGCCGCCCCCGTGCTCGCGCCCTACGATGGGCACATTTGTTAATTTACTTGTCTCTAGTTTACCCACGGAGCAGTTGAGACAAACATACAAACAGACGTAGCCGCCGCCGCCGCCGCTACCCTACCTGGCGCTTGTGATTACATTTGAATTCGGGACGCTTTACATTGAAGTTTGTTCATCGCTCATTAGACACTTATGTATATAGGTATAATATCAACTAGCAAATATAATTACTTACCAAACAAACACTAACAAGCAAGTCCTCGATTAAATTAACTTAACATTACAATGTATTTGCCGAAACGCGAATTCAAAAAAAATACTCTTTACACTTCTCAAACTGATAACTTCATACAAATAACGAAATCTTGATAAATGAAAGCGATTATTTTATAAAATCAACTTATTCTGCTTTTCTATTGTCTTTCTATAGGAAAGATTTTTCTCCGATTGATAAAATCTGTTTTTCATTCAATATGGCTGCACGCTGCGGCGCGGCGGCAACATTTACGCGTTCGCTCCGTAACGATGACAAAAGGCTGGTACGGACTAATTTATGCGACATCTATTACAGTAATAGTGTTTTCACTGTCAATTTTTATTGAAAACAATAATATCGTAGTTGTATAGTAGGTACACTTTACATTTATTTATATATCTGACAGGGTCCAAGTAACGCACATGATTTGGTGATACACTTGGTAGTCATCGTAGCGTGTTTTTGTGTGTTCGCTGGATCAGTCTGGAATACAAATACGCGACATGCGGCGCGGCGGACAAAATACCGCTTTCAATATCCACTTTACCATAGTTTCCCTTTATCGATATTATCCATGCACCAAAACTGTTGCCAATGAGAGGTTACACGCGTATTTTCGTTCACATCAAAATACTAGTTTTTTTTTGTTATTATAGCAAAACGCAGTCATGAATTTAAAGTTAACTGAACGCGTAGATTATATCTATGTATATTATTATGTACTAACACTAGGTACCTATCTCGTAATTGCTATTATACTTAGGTACATACTCTTCCGATATAATAGTAATAGCTATGCATGCCGTCATCTCGGTGATCAAATAACTGGCTTGTTGTGACGAAGATTTGGATTAATTCCATCAGCTGCCAGCCGACATGATGGATTTGTTCACCGACATTACTTAGATAAATCCATTTTGAAAGTTTGCAACGAAAATTGGGCCGCAATTATGTTGGAATAACACAAATTAAGGTGAAAAGTATTGCTTTAAGCTTTACAATTTTATTTGGTGAGTTTGAATTGGCGTGTTCTGGAGGGTTATTTTTATAACCTATGTATGTACATTATGTAGGTAATTAAAAACTGTGGTTTATTTATAGGTTCATTAAAGTCATTATCCTCGTTTATTTCATGTTTAAACTCATACAAAGCACTTAGACATGTACAAAATTACATAATAAAATACAATGTGTACATGTATACTTAGATTTAACTTATTTAGGTAATGTACCTTCAAAAAATTATGATGTATCCGCCATGGCTTCGTTTCCTTATCTGTTCAGAATGTTAGAACTATATTTAGAGCTATACTAAACTCTATCAATTTTGATTTAATTTTCATCATCAATGCCATTAGATAGGTACGTATGTGTGTAATGAATATGAATGAGTGAATAAATAAATAATACTGGACAATTCACACAGCATTGTCTAGCCCCAAGCTAAGCAGAGCTTGTGTTATGGGTACTAGATAACTGATATACATAGTACAATATAATACATACATAAATATTTTTTTATTATACATAGAAAACGACCAGAACACCCTGAACAAATATCTGCAGATCGTACAAATATTGTGAATGTTGTGATTGCCGCGACACCAATACATACATAACACGATCTAGGTGTCAGTACAACGAACGGCTCGTAATACACGGCTTTACGTTACTGTGCGGTGGCTCTGCGGGCCGTGCACCAATACATACATACTACCTAACTACGTGATAGTAAGTGCTGTGAGAAAGAGTTAGGTGATGAGTTTTGTGTGATAAATTCACTCTGAAATTAATAAGTAATTTTTTGATATGTAGTAATGCAAGCTCGGTGTTGCCGCCATGTCAATTGTATTGTTTTGAAAGTTCCTCCAAAGAAAGGCTGCTATACGTGGTGGCTCTCTAATTATAGTTAAAAATAGTCTTAAATGTAAAGAACGGAAAGATATTGTAAACCTCACTATCGAGAGAACTATTGAACTTTCATGTGTAGAACTGGAGCGGCATATCATAGACCCCCCCCCCCCCCCCCCGATGCAAATCAGGTAGCTTGAAAGTACTATGGAAGAAGTTTTGCTGAAAGTATTCACATGTTAAAAGAATCTCATTGTTTGTGGCGACTTTAATATAGATATGTATTTTAGCGAATCCTCTTGCCGATAGATTGCTTAATTTATTCAAATGCTTTAGTTTACAACATACTTTTATTGACCCAACTAGAGTTACCCTAACATCTGCCACTTGTTTAGATAATATTTACTGCAGTGAATCTCCAACCAGCAAAACATTATTCAAGCATTTCAAATCAGACCACTATGGTCAGAGTGTTAACTTTAGTTATAATTTGAATGATAGAAACAATGTTGAGGAATATACCTACAGGCCTATTACAGAGAGCCGTATTAAGAATTTTCAAAGTAAAGTGGAACTAGCAGTATCTAATATATCTTGTTCTGATGATCCTAATGTTCTATTTACCAATCTTTTTAATGTTATAAACAGAGAACACAGTGAAATATTCAAACTTAAAACATGCACAGTTAGAGACAGGGTCGGGTTTACTGATTAGGCTACTCCCGGCATTTATAGAAGTAGGAATAGACTATACGATCTTTATGGTGCTAGAGAAGCTATGTTACATGATCCTGTGTTTCTCTTGTATGTAACCAACTACTCGAAAACATTTAAGAAAGTCTGCAACACAGCAAAGAACCTATTTTGGAGGAAAAAAAATGTAATCTCATTTAATAAAATAAAAGCAACATGGAGACTAATAAATAACGAAACTAGTAAATCAAAGCCACGTAACAGAGAAATAAGGTGAAAAATTAATAATTCAATTCTTATACATGAAAAGGATATTGCCGATGCTTTTGATGCATTCTTCTCCGATATCCCTAAAGTTGTTACCCGGACTCTAAACTCCTCCCCTTCGATGGCGGTTGAAGTATTAGAATCATCTGTTGAAAAATGTAAAGAGGTCTTTATATTTATTCATGTAAATGCCAATTATATAGTCAAAACGTTTAAGTCTATTAACATCAAAAATACTGAGGATCTCTGGGATATCTCAACCAAAGTACTAAGTTCAATTATAAAGGAAGTGGCTCCTTGTTTGGCCTTTATTTTCAATAGTTGTGTCGACGCAGGAGTTTTTCCTGATCTCATGAAATATAATAAACTGGTTCCTCTTTTTAAATCTGGAAGTCACACTGATGCGGCCAACTACAGACCAATTTCAATACTTCCAGCAATAAGTAAAATTTTTGAAAAAATTATTCTCACTCAGTTGTCCTTTCATTTCAACCTTAATAGGCTACTCCAAAAAAATCAATTTGGCTTCACCAAGGGTAGATCAATAACCGATGCTGGTACAGTTTTACTTAAGCATATATTGGATGCCTGGGATAAAGCAAAACACGCTATTGGTATATTCTGTGACCTTTCTAAGGCTTTTGATTGTGTAGATCATGCTACATTAATTGGAAAATTGAAACACTATGGAATTCAAAACAAGGCACTGGACCTTATGCAATCATATTTATCTAATAGAGTTCAAAAAGTACATATTGGTAAAGAAAGATCTAGGGGCTCAAAAATTGAATTAGGCGTCCCGCAAAGATCAATATTAGGTCCTTTCTTATTTTTAGTATACGTAAATGATTTCCCCTTTTTAGCAAAAGATCTGTGTGATATAGTCTTATTTGCTGATGATACTTCACTGATTTTTAAAGTTGACAGAAATAAATGTAATTATGACGATGTAAATGATGCGCTTTCACACGTACTAGATTGGTTCACCGCCAATAACCTCTTAATCAATGCTAAAAAACCAAATGCATTAAATTCATGTTACCTAATGTAAGAGAATTTCCAACGAAGATAATGCTAAAGAATGAGATTGTTGACTTTGTAGACTCTACTGTTTTCTTAGGGTTACATATTGATTCCACTTTTCAATGGAAACCGCAAATTGATGCTCTCGCAGGCAGACTTAGTTCAGCAGCCTATGCAGTTCGAACAATTAGATATATTACCGATGAAGATACAGCTAGGTTAGTTTATTTCAGTTACTTTCATAGTATTATGTCTTATGGTATTTTGCTTTGGGGACAGGCAGCTGACATCCAGACTATCTTTGTTCTCCAAAAAAGAGCGGTACGCGCAATTTACAAATTAAAGCCACGCGACTCTTTGAGGGAATTATTTAAAGAAATAAATATTTTGACAGTATTATCGCAATACATCTATGAATATCTTATGTATACGCACAAAAATAGAGATAGCTTTTTGAAAAAGTGTGACGTTCACAATAGGAATACAAGAAACAAGAACAAATTACACATCCCAGCATATAGATTACGAAAGGTAGGGAAATCATTTATGGGCAATTACGTGCGCTTCTATAATAAGCTTCCATCTGAAGCAACTGAACTCCCTATTCGTAAATTTAAACAGTACATTAAACAAAATCTTATCAGGCCTTTTACTCCATAGATGATTACATCAATGATGTTAATGCTTGGCCAGATGTCGCTCCGTTCCGCACTGTCAGTAGTATGTAAGAAATCCAGTGTTCTGTTTAGCTTTAAAGAAATATTGAGATGTATCTAAATTGCATTAAATTTATATTTAGATAGGCAAAATAAACATGTATTAGACACATAAGTGATATTATAATGTGCTAGTGGTTTCTTTTTCACTTCTTCCACTAGTGGACAAAAAATTGAAGTGAAGAGAATATCAATAACACCTTATTTCTTATTTGATAATAATAACTCTGTTTATAGTATACAATTTGACTTGTCTAAGTGCTTATTTTGTAAGCCTAAAGAAATAAAGTTATTGATTCTGATTCTGTACGTGTAACAAATCAGTTTCTGCTCGCTTCTTCGAACGAGTTTATTCTGTGGAATCGTTAAAGGTTACTTCTAGCCGATTGGAGCCCAAGGAAATTATTTATGGGATAAAAAGTAAGCCTTCATTTTATCCCAGGTCTAGAAATCTGCAAAATTTCAGCTCAATTGGATCAGTAGTTTTGGCGTGAAAAAGTAACAAACATCCCTTCATCCATCTATTCATCCGTATATATTAATTTTTACTTTAGTAATATTAATGTGATGGAAAAAGTAATTCAATAAATTGGATTGATTGTTTCATGCATCATGCGATGATTCCTTAACCCGTGCTCAGTCTAGGCGGGCCCGGCGTGGACGCGCACGTGCGGCACGAGGCGGGCGAGGCGGTGCTGCAGCTCAAGTTCCGCGTCAACGAGGGCGCGCTCGTCACCGCCACCGCCGACGACCAGCTCCATCTCTGGGTCTTCAAGGCGGTCAAGAGCCCGATGCGGCTGCACAGCCTCAAGTTCCAGCGAGAGAGGTAACTATTCTACCTATACCTACCACTTAGCTTTTATTTTTATACTAGCTTACCCGTATGCCGTAATTTTTCCCACTCGACACAAGGATTCATAAGGGAACGTAATCGTGCGCGGACTGCCTCGCTTTGTAATCGAAAACGGTTGATATATTTCTAAATAGTTATTAGTTAATCGATCGAACTAGTTCGTTTGGTAAGAGTGAGACTTCGAGCAAGCATCAATTCGTTTGAACGACGACATTGGTGACGCTGAAACGACACTTGAAGCTGCTGTTTTTTTTTTAATATCGGCGTCAGATACTTTTACATTTGACCGTTTTTAACTTGGACCTATGTCGTTTACTGTTCTCGTAGGTCATTCGTTTCCATTGGACGTGATTTACAAACAGCTCTAATTTAGTTTTAAGTTCGCTGGCCGCGCGCCTAAATTGAAAGTGTAAAGTTATATTTTGGCAAGGTTCATAATTAAATTCTTTTGTCCACATAACTTGGCTAGGATTTGTGATGATGCTTTGTATTTTTCTCGTTAACGAGTCCACACCAACGACAAGCGTGTAAATTCACTTGCACAAGCAACCCCATACCTAACTTATTCTAATCCAAAACATATAACAGTTCACACACACAACACTACGTTATCTTGCATCAAGTGTGAAAAATCCACCTTATTAGTTTTAAGAATTCTCAGCATTATTGCTTCCTATTTACTTACCTACTTTTATGAATCATTACGTTAAACTGAAATGTTTCCCGGCCTTAATTAAGAGAAGTCGGCATTTTAGTTACAATTACAAAATTATACATGTTATTGGTAAGGGATTCACAGATATCCCACTCCTCCCCTCATAGATCCTTCTATATAATTGATGGTAACACGATGGCATTACGTATCATTTAGAAGCTGAATAGCTGCTGAAGAGCTGAATATTTAATGTTCCTTTCATCCGCCTACCTGAGCGTCTAGCGCTGATCGCTAGACGCTCAGGTAGGCGGATGAAAGGAACATTGAATATTATTCACGGCAGCTCAGTGATGAGCGCTCGGCTTCCATCGCAATAAATCAACAGCGGTCCCTCCAGTTTCCTTAACGAAATCATTTGATATAATAGCTAGAAGATTTAATTTTGCAGCATGAATCACATTTTTAATTTTGATCCTGGCTTTCTCCTCGTTTTCTCTAATCCCTCTTTATGAAGTGATGGTAATAACGCCCGCTGTCATATTTGATGCAAAGGGTTACTGCACTAAAGATTACAGCGGGCGCACAGTATCAGCCACTTTAGGGACAAAAAACCTAATGAAAGACAAGGATCTGATTCTTCCTTTCGCCTTTTGTAGTCCCCGGATTCTCAGTATTTCTTTGTGTATTACTTGTGTCTTTGTGTGACACAATAAAGTGAAAAAAAACTATTTATCATAGATTTTCCGACGACCGATGTGGCGCGGCGGGCGAAGACAGACCTTCGCCCGGTTGCGGATTCAGTTCCCGCCTTGGGACAAATGTTTGTACGGCAAACTGTAGTATATTAGTTATCTTGTACCCATAACACAAGTATGGGTACTAGATGACCACGTATATATGTCATCTAGCACCATCATCTAGATATTTTCGGTTTCATCCCAATATTTTCTCACTTTCATTTGATCAATAAAACTTGCCAATAAACGCTGAAACAATCTGTCAAGCAATCAGCACCGTTCACCGCTGTAATGTAGGCAATCGCTCGGCAATCTCATTAAAGCAAATTAAAAAACGATTCGGATTCCGGCGAGCCTGGCTGCCCCGGGGAGCCAGCTGTAATCAGCTATTTGTATACAAACACCGGCTCGGCAGCTCCATGCTAATGATATGCCACATCGGATCACAGAAGCAATGCTCTTTGAAGGATTACACCGTACGACTTTAGGGATTACAGGTTACAGAATTAAAGCTTCCAACACCAGGAAAGAGCACTCCGAACTTCCGAAATAGCCGGAAGACCTGAAAAAAAAAACTGATAATATTTATTCATTCAAATCTACAGAATGTTGAATTCTGGCGAAATAGCTCAACGCCTCGTTTCCTTCTTTCAGTGTTATTGTTAAAAGCACTGTACAGTTCATAAAAAAGTAGTCCTTTATTCTCGAGGATATAAATATCTTTTTGTTCAGCACTTTGCGTGCAACAATGCTGCGAATTTATCACGCCTGGACCAAACCGGATGAAAATTATGGAAGGTAGAAGCTGGGCTCAAGGTTTTGTTTCTTTCAATTTACATAATTTCACCTTCGGACCACTTCGCATTCAGATCTTTTTAGGAGGACAATAAATCAAGGTTTAGTAAATGATGGAGCAATTGCTCAATTGCTGTTGTTCATTCATCACGTAGCCCGGGGCAGAGGGCTCGGGGCAGGGGGTGCGGGGAGAGCTTTCTTAATTAATGACCACGGTTTTCATTATCATAACCATTTGCATATTTCCCGCGTTGAATTTTGATGCTGAATGCTAAATTCGCGGAGGGAAATGAAACATATCCGACGTAACAAATATTTGATTTCCTCGTCGTCAAAGCGATATTAGAATCCGGCATTCATAGTCACTCATCCAGACGATACTCGATCCTTCTATAGAACGTTAACTCATCTCCTTTGAAATACAGGTATGAGTAGGTCGCTACATCTACCCTGTTTCAACAATGTCATTCAATGTGAGTATGCGGATACATGTAGGCAAAGGGATTGGTGAATGCTGCGAGCGGCGTCGCCATGGTAACCAGCCTCCGCCACGCATTCCGTTCGCTCAGACGATGTCATCTATTTGGAGTAATTGGAACGGTTTTTGACTACATTCAGCTTTTGTAATGAGAATCCAATTTGCAATGTGAATTGTTGTGTTATAAATTTGAGGAACCTTGCACACCTGTAATTTACCTTTGCCATACTTTATTTGAATTACACGGGGGTGGTAGGTGGTTCGTTTCCTTTGTAGGCAATTATAATTAACCTAGCTAGTGTATGCGTGTAGGTAGCGGCTGACGACACACACTAAACCAAACAACCACCCCGTACCCAAACGCGGTTTCGCTCGTAATATTTAACTTTTTAATCTGCACTTTTTTACTGTATCTTTCAGAAGAAATTATTCTTCATGCAATAAAAGAGCGATTCATCCTCCATGATTAATTACAAGTCTTGGATTTACGAGCTTAAGGCTTTGAGCACGGTGCTGTGAGACGGTGTTACAGGCTCCGACGTAATGAGCCGCGGAGCCGTGCCGGTGACGTCGCGTCGCGGTAATCTAATCAGTACCATACCATATGCAGGAGATTGTTCTTAAGGTCGTGTGGGAAATCTCGCGAACAAACTAAATAAATAAAAATAAATAAATAATTCTGGACAAATCACACAGCATCATCTAGCCCCAAGCTAAGCAGAGAGCTTGTGTTATGGGTACTAGATAACTGATATACATAATACAATATATTACATAGATAGATATTTTTTTTTTTTTTATTATACATAGAAAAAAAACCAGAACACCCTGAACAAATATTTGCAGATCGTACAAATATTTGTCCCGAGGCGGGAATCAAACCCGCAACCTCCTGCGTCGCAGGCAGACCTTCGCCCACCGCGCCACATCGGTCGTCAAACCGACTGATTCTATTTTAAGATGAACACTTTTGAGACCTCGAGCTCAGGTCAGGATATTGAATATTGTTATTCGATGTTACTCCTCTCCAAGGGTAAGGTTAGTAGTGAGTCAACTTCGAGGGGTGCCTAAAAGAATGAGGAAAAAAATGTGGCCGATTAAATAGAAGATGAATGGATGATGATCTTTAGTCTTTTGTAAATAAAAAAATCTGTTTAATACAGGCACCATAAGACTCATAGCACTTAAAAAATACACACAATAGAAAAAATATAAAAGAAAAGGATTAAATAAGGTAACATCGGTAAGATAGGTACCTTTATAATTATGTACATGTGCACAGAAATCCAGTGTCTGTTAATGGGATTGGCCAGATAGAAACATTCTTCAGGATAGTGTTATTGGAGCGACTTAGTCGACTAAGGCCTCGTTCGTCTTATAATAGCGAAGAAGACGGGAAAACATGGTCGACGCACGGCAGCCTCATAAGGGCCCGGTTCTTGTTGTTGTTATTATATTGTACCATTATGGTGCTGAAGACTTTTCACCTCATCAGGCCTATTGGGAGCGATGTCAGTCGTAACTTTGAAACAAGCAGTTCATGCAGTAGCGATATAAACAACACCCATCGCCATTAGTTCGCGGAACTCTAAACCTCCGATAAATCCAGCCCGGCCCTGTAATTACGTTCATCACAATATTATGTAGGTATGTGCCTGCCACGTGTACCTAATGCACCTAACAGCCTACATACATGCGCATTTGTAAAAGGCAGGCAGAATATCTGGCTAACTAACTTGTATTCAAGCATTTCGGTTATCCAAAAAGAAGCGGTATAAGCCGGTATATGGTTCATTTCTATGTAATGTAGATATAGGTACTATTTTTATCATGAAGTAAGAAGAATTAAAGTCCTATTTACAACTATACATACCTACTGAGTGATAGCTATTTTTATTATTTATCAATGCTAAACTTTTTTCTAAAAAGCGCGAAGACACCATTTTCGCGCTAAATATTAGTAAGCTGCCAGCCGAATGAAAAAAAGTGGCTTTCTAATGACATTATGTTTCATCAGTCATCACATCACACTCATCACTGTTGAACCGACTTTGAAAACGTGGCCCAGTCTTCGTACAAAAGTGCCCATGGTCCGTTCAAATGATGTTTATTTTTAAACTTTATAAATACTATTTCGTATTCAATCATTTGTTTGTTTTCATCATCATCATCAGCCCATACACGTCCACTGCTGGACATAGGCCTCCCCCGTACGACGCCACAAATAGCGGTCATTTGTTTTCATCACATTTAAATATTTTTCGGTTCAGTTCAGTGACCCAGCTGTAGTCTCCTGCACAAAATCTACAGGCATAATTAGTTGCCAGCGATGGATAGAGGTCACTGTCGGAGCCTGATCCATCCATCTAACTAAGGGAATTGGATCTGTAACTTATGTACATGTAAACAAACCACGACATTGCACCATCAGTCTGTTGTCTAATACGGATGGACCTTAGGCAATGTTCGTTGAAGTTAGCTAACGAACATTGGACAATGAATTGGACCATGTCTAACTGGACCAGATGCAAATTTGACTATTATCTGAATTAGACTTACTTCGACCATTTGACCAAATAACAACTGTACGAATTGCGCCTTAATATTAGGCCACTGATAACGATCAACCTGGCTCATTGATTTGTGTCAGTTGTTTGATTGATTCAACCAAGACAGACCGTGTATTTTGGCGAACGCTTCGCTAACACGCAAGAGACGTATTTCAGTATAATAATCCCATGTGAAGTTATGTAAATACATACATATGTACATAATGTCGTACAGTAATGGTTAATTGGCAATGTGCTCGGCTGGCTGCTCTATCATTATACCTAATTAGATGATGAACTTCAACAACTATACAAGATCATCGGAGTACAGCTTATTAATATTTACACATGCTGCGTGACTACATTTATCGTAATTAAATATTGACTATCATACGAGATAATTTTGTAAGGTACCTAGGAGATGAGATTATTTGATAACCAAGATATATTTAAATGATTGGTAACAGTAAGTAACATCAGAGCACAAGAAAATGTTCATGCTTGCAGTATGGTATCTAATGCTGGGTACACACTTCACTCTGATCAAAGGTAACGTACAATGGAACATGAAGGAACCGCCCAGACTACGGGAATTTGTTACAAAATCTATGACCTTACCTGATGCATCGCCTTAGTTACGTTGACATACTATCACTGCATGTTAACTTTGATCAGTCTGTACTGTACCCACAAATGTAGTGGGCTCGACAGCTACGCACTTAATTCACTCATAACATGACAACTTATAAAACTAGTTCATGACTGCAAGAAGTTAAACAACTACTGTCGTATTCTAAATTTTTATAATTCTTGATACACCACCAATCAGGTATTTTTTGTCCGTCTTCATAATTTTGCTTCACACAATCTGACAATAGAACCGAAAAGCGATGTCACCAACTGTCTGTAAACTCTCTTATCTCTCATTATGTCCTCTTACCACAGCTCGCTTCTACATACGCGAAGGGTGTGTGGGGCTTAGCGCCATCTGCTATTTGTTCCAGATTTGACAGATATAATGTTCGCCTTTACTATAAGTCCACAAATCAAATCAAAGGGTGAGTGACCTCGATGTCGTGACTGCTTCATCCCAAACACCCTGTATTGTCGACACTCGATTGACGGTTTATCGCGTGATGCTTCGCACAACCATGTTCTCACCCGTGACAATATCAATAGTGCCTCGGATAAATTAGCTTCTCCGTTCTACTAAGCCAGATGTGAGTCCGGCGAAAACATACTGTATCACAAAATATCCAGTGATTGTCAATGGTTGACTGTCGAACAACCTGTGTATGAAACGTAACAGAGGTTTGTGTGACAATAGGTCCACAGTGTTGATGTTGGACGTTGTATTGATGTTGTAGCAGCATTATGTGATTAGCAATCTGTGGCATTCTATGTACCGGCTGAATCCATTATGATCATTACATCCTCAGGCATAAGTTAAAATTATGAAAACCTCTGCTTCTATGTGTGGCTGAATAGAGCCCAGTGTTAGATTAAATAACATCATTCATCACTGTGGCAGGCTTCTGTCGCTCATGCCGTATATCTATTTGTAATAAGATGAAACAAGAAAGCAACGCGATGAGATACTACTGAGTCATATTCCTGCCTGTCAAATAAACTTAAATCATATCAGCATTATGCGGTGAAACTAAGCTCAGTTTAAACGAGACCATAAAAGCGCTAAGTACAATTGGCAGGGCGGGCGCAGAGGCCCAGCTGGTGCATCCTCTTGCCAAGAAAAGCCAATCTCCTCTAGGCCGAGCTCTGCACGAGTGCCATTCTGAGTGGTAGCCAAGCTCGACACATGTCTTTATTAGGCACATTTATTGAACTGTTATTTAAATTATTAAAAAATATAGTTAAAAACTAAAACCCGACCACACAAAAGTCTTAAACAAGCGTTCATCTATTGTCCATAGCATTTTCTTTTGATACTTAGGTAGTCGGAGGCCTTTGTTACTAATTGTACCCTAGGTATATGGGGTGGGTGCCTCCGACTACCTAAGTATCAAAAGAAAATGCTATGGACAATAGATGAACGATTGTTTAAGACTTTTATGTAGTCGGGTTTTAGTTTTTAACTATATTTTTTTTACACCTTTTTGCTAATAGTTTGAGAATCGTTAACCTCACAAAAGTTTGAGAAACGGTTTCGAAAAGTACAAACAAAGACCTTTGCAACGATACCACACACGAGCATATTTACTAACATTGAAATTTTCGACCCTTTCTTCGACCCCCGCTATCTCGTTAGATCCCCATTTTTATCTGACGTCATAGCCTATAACCATCGGGCTATTAAGACGAATCATATGACACCTCATTTGTTGAAATCGGACCAGTAGTTTCAGCGCTACTAGGGAACATAAAAATCGGCTACATACATACATAGGGTGTCAAAATCATAACCCTCTCGTAGTCGGGTAAAAAATTAATATAAATTAAAATTATTACATCGTCGTTCCTCAAACTGCATGTTCATAGTTGAGCAAAACTAAGAAAGATGACATACCCACGACCCTGTCATATTAATGTGAGCCTACAAAAGTATTTATTTGCAAACAGAACGCAAACTACATAGTAGTGACCTGGCCACTGAACCTACACCAAACATTAATACTATATCGCTTCTCAACTCACACACTACTAAACACTTAATTTGATCCTTATTGTTACATCTTACATCCTGAAAATAGAACCTGAAACGAATCTCATACCGTATAGGTAAGTACATTAGCTTCTGTGACAAAGCAGAGCCCCGCAAACCAATAGTAAACCTAGTCAGTATTTGTATTGAGTCGGCTTTTACTCGGTTGTTGTCCCCGCATTGTCATCCATCAGAAACCAACGCTTAGGTACCTGCCTGTAGCCTGCGGTAGTTTTAGTTTGTTGCTGCTCTAGTTTCTACTTTATATTGCTGGGGTTTTATAAACTAGTTTTTGCTCGTGAAGCTTTACCAGTTTTACGTTCGTTAGTGTGTAGGTAGGTAGGTTTTGTTGACAGCAGATGGTAAGTTTAGATGTCTAGCTAGTCAACATTTCTTCATCGTTATTGCAACGCAAATTGTGAAACCATAACCTGAACAGAAACTGTATTTGAGAAAAGCTCCAACTTTTATTTCGTACGAAAGGAACTATAAAATCGCTACAGTGACTTCTCACCGTGGTTGTTTTTTTTTTTTTTTCATTTCTAGTGTATTCTGAATATATAATAAATATAGGTACAGTATTGACAAAGACGTTTCGGACCACGTCCAGGGATCAGTGCCGATTTTTATTTATTTACCTACTAAGAAATATTTTTTTTTGAGAGTGAGCTATAATATTTGTTACAAGTTAACTCGACGTACAAATTCCTTTTTTCCGTGAAATAGCACCATGTATGTCTAACACTGCTTTGCGTTGGGTATATTGCAGGATCACGTGTCTGCACTTGCCGCTGGCGTCAAAGTGGATCCACGTGGGCACGGAGCGCGGCAACGTGCACGTTGTCAACATCGACACCTTCTCGCTCAGCGGATACGTCATCAACTGGAACAAGGCTATCGAAGTGTGAGTACTCACTATACCTACCTACTACATGACGGAACAAGCAGATGGCAATCCCCACCTGATGTTAGCGGTGTATCCATTGACTATAGAGCAATATCTCGCATACACACGCAGAGTGCGCTGTAGGACGCTCTGCCCCGCACTTGGCAACCCGAAATAAAGTAAGTGTTTGTAATTTCACAGACAACAACACTCTTAAAACGAGATTTTGTGAAGTCAATAATTTGGAACGGATTATCACGACCTCAACTCGAGCAGATCAGTTCTTTGTATGAAATTCCGTATATACAGCAATTAGTAATCATAGGGAGTTTCACACAAGTATCATCAGACCATAGCCTTCCCTCCTTTTAACGTTTTTGGTAGCCACAACCTGAGCTCAGGTCATAGGTTTCAAAATTGCTTTGCAGGGAGGAAAACTTTTAATTTAAATAGACACCTATACTTACGATACCAAACAACAAACCACGAAACCAAATCGAGCCGCTTTACAAAATAGCATGGTTTCCCACCACAAACAATACATTAAACAGAAAAAAGCAATAGAACACCAGCACACAAAAGCAACCGCTCAAGTCGACATTTATCACCTCTCCAGATTGATAGGTCCAATATAAAATATTAACTTACGAATAGTTTTACTTAATAGAAGCGATTCATTGCGACCACATTCAATTACCAGGGAATGGCGGGGATTGTCCGCAGGGGGGTAAAGGCGGTGTTAATAGCCCCCATCGACCACTTACCTACCCCACCAGGTGCGTGCGGTGACCACGCCGCACAGACTGGGTTAAGGGTGGCCGTCTTGAACCCGCAGGGTTTGAATAGGTCACTGGGCTCCACAAAGTCTGACGACTTGATTTCATGCTCAAATTAACTTGGTATTTCTGAATTCAGTTCAGTTCATTTCTTTATAATGGATTACATTACAGGTCATAAAATTTAAGTGTTATACATTTTTCGTTTATAATACATATGTATATGATAGTAACCCACTGAAGAGATATTATCAGACCACAAATAGACTATTGAATAAGTCGTTCAACCCTATATAATGACACTGTCATTGCCCTGATCAGCTGTCATAACGATCTACCCGTTATTTCACGACATGTAATTACAGGAAATGTCATCGACAATGTAATGACAACCTTTAGCGACGCAGTAAGGTAAAATACCCGGCAATGGCACTTTGCATAGTAATCGGCATGTGAACGATGTGAGCCAATGTTGGGGTGCTTTCACAGAAAACGAACATATACTTAATTCCTGGCATGGGATGGTATGTATGCTATTAGGCAAGGAGTGCTCTCTTCTATGGCGTTACTTATTATGAAGTTCGTGTTACTTCAGTCATAACTCATAATATAGTTCATAGTATTTATTGATAACATTACAAGTTACAGGTCAATTACATAGGTACCTTACACATCATAAGGATTAAAATATAAATATTTAAATGACACTGCATAGATTTAATTAAAAATTAAATTTATATAAACATAAGCAATATATTTTTGTGCCTGATAATGTGATATATTTGCTCTGATTTTCCTAATAAGCTTTTGTCTTCAATTACTTATAATGAAGAAAATAAAAATTCCTGCGATAAACGCACCGACCGACGTAGAAGTACTGTAGACCTTATAAACTTATAAAAGCTGCCACTTATTTATATTTCTACTAGTACTAGTTCTGTGCAAAGACAACTAATACAACTTCAATCACAATAAGTAGGGACCATGGGGTGGCAGGTCGTAGATATTATCAGAATCTTACAAAAAATATGTAAGGGCCTAATCAAAATGGATCGTTTACCTAAGAAAACTGAAGCTCCTATGAAATAACATCATAAAGGGTCCAGATCATGTTAGGTCAAAATAGTCGGATTATAAACCGGACGCGTGTTATCAGCAGACGTTTCGACGCCGGATCACGCGTAACATTAGAATAAGACGATTACTGACCGGTCTGTGGCCGGCGCAGATAGGGAGTGCTTACCCTAATCTTGAATGTACTCGGACTATTACTGATAGACTTAATGGGTATTTGACATCTAGACTAGGTTAACGCATTCACTGCCCAGCCACGGCGGAGCGAGCTTTCAGAGGCGAACTACCGCTACCTAGAGCCGGAGCAAGACATCTGCGTCTTGGGCCCTTGAAGTGTTAACGCACATGAGTACCTACCTAAGTGACAATGTACAAACGTCAATAAGTTATAACAACTTACTTTCCTCAAGATTTGCTCAAATCAGTTAAATGGATGTCTGGTATCAATTACTTATCTAGTTTTACGCTGGCGTATGCAGATATTCGGGGGACAACGTGTATATTATTATTAAATATAATATTATTTAATATTATATTATACAACGTGTATATTACACGTTGTATAATATTATTTAATATTAAATATATTATTATGAATTATAAATGTGATGAGAGTTCCTTGAATCGAGCATGAGTTAGGTCCCTAAAGCCCGAAACTGGAGATAGTTTTATGCTAGGGATGTAAGTAAATTTCCACCACTCTATTCCGCTCATACATCAAGTTAGTTCGGCACACTGCGATAACTTCTGTATAACTCGTGCTATCAGTCCGGTGGACGCTCGGTAGCCAGCCATTGTATTATAGCTAGGAGGTAGGTGTTAATACAGCTGGAACTCTTAATTAAATATTATATCGGTTATTACAGCTGCTAAGAGACACTCGCCCATTAATTCATCGTAAGTTGGACGCCTACGCGAAAACTTTCGCCACGCGTAATTACAATCAAGTATCTGAAGCGCTCTTCATTTGTGTGACATGCCGCCGGCCAACTTTCCTTATTATCTCGCCTTGACTTCATCGCGTCGCCGGAAATGCGATCACTTTGATGGACGCCACATTACACCCGGTTATACTTATACCTGTTTATACCGTTCGGTATCGCTCTTACGGAAAATATTGAATTCGACATCCGGTACTCAAACACGTGACTCGTAAAACTTTATACAGCGTCGTTACAAAAGGCTATTTTGATCGTCATATCGGGTTCTGCGATGTCTGCTCAATTCGACAGTTTGACCGTAGACGGCATCTTAAGTTGTTTTTATAATAATAAAATAGTGATCTGATGTTATTTGTAATGTCGTAGAGCCCCTACGGCGTGGCGTAGAGCCCCTACGGCGCGGCGTAGAGCCCCTACGGCGCGGCGTAGAGCCCCTACGGCGCGGCGTAGAGGTTCGTAGTGGTTTCTAAAGTATCGTAACCCTCCGAGTTTTTGCGTGATACATTAAGCTTTTTGTAGTCCCTACAAGAAGTCTTCAGTTGATCTTTGAAGCGCAAGGAAGACAGTCGTTACACCGAGGTTCGAGTACTCTCAAGCCACAACCTACCGAGAACTACAAAAAGTGTAAAACTTAATAATGTTGTAATGGCGACATTTAAGAGCACTATCACGGATATGGGGCGAACGTACGAGTATAAAGTTGCGCACTTAGAGCTGATTACATTCTGGTGTCCCAGACCGCGGAGCCCGTTACTCACTGTCGGCCGACCGGGGCAACTTGCACTCTTGAACCAGTGCAGAGAATGTGCACTGCACTGAGATGCCAAAGATTTTTCATTATGAATGTTAGAGAAACTTCTCAGACTTTGTATAAATAGTAATAATAATAATTTATTTCAGGCATCATAAGAATAATGCCCATGTGATGGTATAAACTTATTCTTATGCCCATATAAAGAAATATCTTACTGACTAATATACATAACATAACAAACTAAATTCGGTAGATATAAGTAAATAGACTGAAACCTACATTTCCGACGGAGACTACGTGGTTGTAAATAGGTTTATATTATGTACGAGTATGTTAGACTGACGTACATATATATTTTATATGGGCCCTAGTTTGTAAGTATTTTACATCCTGTGCAATACTTAAAAACTACGGCCCTTAAAACTACACATAGACAAATTTTGTCTGAAATAAATGATTTTTATTATGTATTTGGCTAATCTGATCATTCGATGAACAGATTTGGCATAATAAAAAACTCTTTAAAGATAATGCGAACGGTACTTTCAAAAACACAAACATTAGTGGTTAACGTTGTGGTAATGTGCGGGACTTACATTAATGTAATTTCGAGAGGGGGTTGGTTAAGGGTAGTGTAGTCACGTGGTCCGACGTTAACCAACTCAATTTACGTCATTACCGGCTATCAAGGTATTTTATTTATGTATAAAATTGTACACACGATATTAATAATTAGTTTAGTCAAATACATACTTCTCCAACACAGCATACCTACATTATAGCAGCACACACATTATTGAGCGGTACATTTCAAAATCACATTATATTTTTTGTGATTCGAAAACGTGAAATAGGGCGAGAGTAATCAACTTGGACATTAATCCTACCCTTATCCGATAACCTCAAAGCGTCATTTCTGAAACAGTATCTGCAGTATTTGGTTCTGTAATCTGTTAATAGTGGGCGCACAGAGGTGCTTTGTTCCGGGCGGGAGCGCGGGTCCGCCGCCCGCGCCGCGCCGCCCCGGGCGGGCGGCTCGTATCGAGATACAATGCATTGTTCTGTGCTTTGTGTATTTACTAGGTTTCTGACGATTTTTTTTTTCAATGTTTTGAGCACAACACTCGTTATATGTACCCAGATTCTCATTCAGTTCAATTCTCAAACTTTGCAATAATCATTGTGTTTCAATTTAGATCACCTTACACCGGAATACTCATCATAATTTGTGTTGATTCTTAAATATTTATGCCGCTTAAAATTCACTTTAGTTAATACATATATAATTCAGCTAGATTTATTTATTCGCTTAATTAAAAGGTGAATAGAAGAATCAAAGGAGGTGTTCTTAAGCGAGGTTAAATAATACTGGTATCTGTGGCTAGTATAAACATGAAGGTATGTACGTCGCGGAACTGAGAAATATTCTCTCAAACAAATTAATTAATGCGAAAATCAAATGATTGTTTATTTTTATGTTTAAACGAACATGTATTTGCCGCAACTGTCGAAAACAGCGCCTGTCCTGCCTTTATGGAGTCGCTCCGATAATTGTGTTGCCAACTCATTCAACTTACTTTTAATTCCGGCCGGTCACAGGTTCATGCATAGCTGGCTGTGTTGCCCACTCGTGCTAATGATGTCTCACCACCAGTTTGTACAATTATAAACTTTGAATCGAGGTGGCGGAGAGCTATTTTCGATTGTAAAGTTCGCCGTGTTTGTGGCAGCGGTCGGGCAAGACATTCAAAGGGCTTTGATTTGTTTGTTTATTGTTGCAAAATAATTAAAGCAGAACAGCAGCTATTCGAACAATTAAAAACTAGGAATGAAGGGTGGAAAATAGACCTGGGAAATTATTATTTACAATAATCTAAACTTAATACGTTGATTAAAATATATTCAGTACTTGTAACTCTTTTGTTACTTGTTATTTTTTCGTGTCAAATGTTTCTACCTGTACTATATGTACTGTCCGTTGCAAAAGTAAATAAATATTATCTATCTATTTAGTGAGTATATGTCAAATAACGGTTTATTTATAAAAAAAATAGCATTCTATCCTTAGTGATAAAATTGAATTTATTAGTAGGGAAATAAATAAAGGTTTGTAATAAAGCCAAAATACATATACGTATAGCGTGACACGTGTTATCCTCTTTCTGATTCGTTAGATCTCGTTTCTCTATTCATAGAAAATATTGAATGAGCAAACGAACTTGTAATTCTGAAAATCTTAGTTTTCTTTCTCTCTCGGGTACTTTGGTTGCTTTCCCCTGTAAATAAACACATATCCCAGGACGGCGATACGAGTTTGTTTAGCTATAGGTTCCGATTTAATGCAGTCCCCGAGGGGTCCAGGATATCCGGATATTACAAGCCGCAATATAAACGTACTGGCACAGCTTATTCTATTGGGGATAAATAATGTTGTGTGAATTGTCCAGCATTATCTATCTATTATTTCTTTATAATGTTTATGTGTTCTCAATAGGGATGACGACAGTAAGTAATGAAAATCACAAAAATTATGTATTTACCGAATTATACCTAAACCATAGATTACAAAACACGTATGTATTATATTTTATATTTTGAGGTTTATTATTATTTTGATAAAATAAAACTAGAAAATACAGCAATCCGCCATGACACGTTGAGAGCTCAAGAGAGAGAATCAGAGAATACATAACTGTGACGTCACAATACGTAATGTAAATGCACAGAATAGGTGGTAAAGCTTCTCTTGAAAATATTATGATCAATCTGTATCATCAGATGTTCGTGCATCTATGACGTCATAGACAGAAGCCACGAGTATTGTAGCGTTGTTGAACGAAATTGAAAATGCATTTTTAAAAGCTGTATTTTTCTTTCGATGTCCATTTTTTTGCAGAAATATGATTTATTTTGCATTCAGTAGATGTCTAAAAATATCACGGTGTAGTTTCTCAAAATCAGTCGCCATGCTTATTATCTCAATAGGTTTGCAACTCGTCTCAGCCTACGATGCAATACATTTGTAATAGTAACTCGATCTAAAAGTCAATATTGTAATAACAAACGTTTAGTTAACTAGTTCTCTTTGAGTCCAGCGCGGCGCGGCCTTTGAACCAATATTTAATATCAGAGGGAACTTCCTTCTAAGATGAAATTAATGAACTTTATCGGAAAACTTTGTAAATGACTGGAATCGGGCGCTGAAACAGCTTCGTTGCATTGAGTAGAAGATATTTTCTTATCATTCATTACATTACTTACTGCGAAGCGCGAAATGAAACGTTATGAAATATTATTTAAGTGAAACGAGCAACGGTCCCTAAGTGTTTGAACGTTTATTTTATTGTTTGACGGTACACCGCAGGGTAAAGCTAGGCTAATGCTCTCTCAGTACCATAAACATTGAGTTTTATTGCCGAAGTTTCCCCTCCTCCGCAGAAGCTCTCTCAAGCACCTCCGCCGGTCTACCATTACTGTAAACGTTAAATTCACAGACAATAAAGGTCGTTATAACACGCCCTCGGGTCGCGTCAGCAGCCCTGCTACCTCGCGTCAAGTTCTCGATTCAAATACCGTGCCCTCATTGGCGAGTGGTAACGAACTTCCGCCAATGGCGTTATCACAACAATAAAAGCGCCCAGGGTTGTCAAGCTCCTATTGTTGATCCTGGATTTATTTAACGGCTCAAGTCGCGTCGCCCCGGCAGACGTCGTCGGACAAAGGTATCACGGAAATTTTATTTAAAAAATCGCAGGCTACGCGATGAATAGCCTCGTTTGTTCGTTAGCTCTTTAATGATATAAATTATGGAAGGAGCGTCGGTAGGCTCTTGTAATGCCTTCAGAACCGGAAAAATTGCGTAACTGTCTTGTGTTTTAATACGCTCGCTATCATATTCACTTTAATTCTGAGGTTTAAGATGTATCGCTGGTGTATGCCACGCCCACGGTGGTATATTGTCTTCGTTATTACGTGTAGCCATTCACGTGACATTGTTACAGTCTGCGCAGTAATCTCGATGGTGATATGTCTGGCTCGCGACTCGTTCCCCGTACGTACCTACAGGGCTTTATTAGATAATATCGGCAGCGGCACAGTATCCGTATTATTTCCGCTGATGGCAGCAGCGTACTGGCGTACAAAGACCGCAGAAACTGACTGATACGGGGCCGATCCGGGCCAGCGCGGCGCGGGGCCGGATGCCTATTGTCCGTTTATCAGCTCGGAAGCTGTCGAGGTAACAGGCGGCTGTTGAATCTCCTGTTCTAATGGAGAATGACGTAAGCTTATCGTGGGATGTATATCAGATCGATTGTGACTGCGCCTTCAATGAGCGGACAAGTTTTGTTTACTTCCTACTTTGAGCAAGTTTAAATGAAATTTCTTAAACTGGCTCGAAGTGAGAAATGGGCAATAATAGATTAGCAAGAACATTGTAATTCTCCTCGAGCCTGCAGTAGCTGTAGGTGAGTGATCCAGTGGGACGCACGTCACGTAGAGGACGTGTCACGTGCTCTATGTGTGACTGAGAACGTGCCGTTACGGAACTGACAGATATTGCCGATGGTGTAATCTGTTTGAAGCTTTAGATTTGAAGCGTTTGAAATTCATATAATTTTGTGAGGCAGTTGATACTCGCTGTGCTGTTCAGGCTGTGATCTATTATTATTCTTGCTCAATCTCGCAAGAGCTGACTCGGGATATGTATTATTGCACTTTTTTGTTGTGACCTGTGGGATCCAAATTCTGATGAATTGGGTCTTTCTTGGTTATAGGTTTTCGATACTAGTAGGTATTTTCTTGAGCTTGTCTTTTAATTAAACCACAATGAGAAAAATCTAGGCACCATTACGAAAGTTTAAGGACCCAACTCAGAATAATGTCGGCGATGATTTTTGTTACGAAACATACGAGATGGGACCGAAACTTATTAAATTATGCTGTCACAAGTCTTCTGTTGACGTTATCAATCCCAGTTAGCTTTAACGGAATGATTTTATTTTACATCCTGCTATAAATAACTCAAAAACTGATAAATTGTCCAAAAGCGTAAAGCAAATGAAAATTTCATTATCACTAGCGTGGAGCCAAGAAGTCCTTTGAGCTTTGCCATCGCACCAGCAGACCGGAAGCCAGTTACCGCCGGCGCAAACAAAGCCGCTGTCCGTAGGAATTAATGTAATATCCGGTCTGGCCGGGTGCCGCATCCGGACCGGACCTAAATCTCATATTTTGCCTTTACTTTAAAGAGGTTGGGATTTTTTGTGGTCAACTCTATAGGTACCTACTTACATATGTTGTGACAGCTATGTATATTATGAGATGATGGTGATAGTTATATGGAATGGATTCATACCTTACAATGTACAAAACCTTTTACCGCAGGCACAACTCAGCCGCCTGGATCCAACCTTTTTTTATATACTTAGCTCTCTATATGTACATAGATGAGAGAGTGAGTTATATTTTTATTTTTAAATGAGCGAAGAGTTAATTTGATAGGAGTCCTTTATGCACTACCGCCAGTAGATGAAGTACCTGCGCTTGTTTACAAGCTATCACCACAGTTTCATTAGTGCAGAGTATCATTTGCCGTAAATATCGAAAACTTTAACGCTTACTAACCCTCTCGCTGGAAAAGGGTCGATAACTTAACTTTAGCTCGGAAAAAATATAGTTGAAAACTAAAACCCGACTACATAAAAGTCTTCAACAAACGTTCACCTATTGTCCTTATAATTTTTTTCTTTTGATACTTAGGTAGTCGGAAGCCTTTTTTACTAATTTTACCCTAGGTATATGGGGTGGGTGACTCCGACTACCTAAGTATCAAAAGAAAATGATAAGGACAATAGGTGAACGCTTGTTTAAGACTTATGTAGTCGGGTTTTCGTTTTTAACTATATTTTTTTTACAACTTTTTGCTAATAGTTTGAGAATTGTTAATCTCACATAAGTTTGAGAAACGGTTTCGGAAAGTACAAACAAAGACCTTTGCAACGATACCACACACGAGAATACATATTTCTGTTTCTGAATTTGCACTATATCATAAGAACAGATTTTGTTTATCTTAAACTGAACGCTAGCTACCAGAACTGTTATAAAAATATTTTTATAGGCCTTCTCATCTTTACAAATTCAACACACAATTCGCAGATTTCGTCAGAGTTCAAACTCCAATTTCATAAAAGTTTCATAAGTTGTGTTTCTAAAATCTATGGAAAATTAAAGATTAGACCCTTGATCAGACCTTTTACTCTTTAAAACAAGCGGGCAGGCAATTGCGAACTCGCCCGATAAGCTGACGGTAAGACTCACGCTGAACGACGGGCGGTGGAGTCGATCCAACTAATTCTAACTTAGACGACGATAAACCAATCAATTGTAACAAGTTATATTGTTATTCAACTTACAACTGGCCACAGTGTGAACAAGGATGCTGATCACGGTTTAAAACTGTCATTGCCCATGACGCACATTGTGTCTTTGGGCTTCGTGGAGCTGTCCGCGCCCGCGCCAGAGAGGCTGGGCTCTGAATGCGTAAACGAGTCTTTATTTTTATCCATACCTATATATGTATACCCACTTCTACATAGATTGTTGGAAAAATGAAATCTAATGTTCTTGAGTTATAAATTAATGGAACCAACAATGCAACGATTGGGCCCTTCTATGAGGACCCGGAGTTTGTTTATACGATAGTTCATAAATTTTTATCTATAATTTTGAAACTAGTAATTCCAACTAATATTATAACTGCGACAGTGTGTTTGTTAGTTTGTTTTACCTTCCTTCACGCCCTAACTAAGCAACCAATCGACTTGGTTTTTGGCATAAAGTTAGTTAAAAGGGTGGAGAGTATTATATGCTACTTTTTGTCCTGCTAAAACTTTTTTAATAGTATTAGATTAAATTCCTATGGGAGATTTACGGGAAAAATGACCTTTCCCCTAGAAATGTGAAATTCGAATTAAACGCGGTTGAAACCACGGGGCTAGTTATCAATAAATATAATATATAATAATACTTTTATTTGAGACACATGATCCATATAAAACATATACATATGTATTTTTATATTAAACTTAATAATATGTAATGTTAGTTTTATGTCGAAGTTGTGTTCTTTTATTGATGTCAAACATGACTTTGTCGCCTGATTTACATTTTTTCGCCCCTTTTGTTGTATGAGAGGGTATCTTTTTTTAGAGAAATATTTATTCTTATGTTATTTCCAGTTTTGGATCATTGTACGTCTACGTGTGAAATTTTAAAATAATAAGTCGATAATCCAATGACATGTTTACAAATAACCAAAGGAAAGTTAATATCGGCACCGGTATTAGTCTTCAAAATATTTATGATATTAAATATAAATGAAATAAAAAGATAACATTTTTGGTTTTCGGATTTTTCCTCCGATAAAGTTAGACGATGCCAAATTGCCACTTCCTAGATCTAGAAGTGGTTTAAGTTTTTGATGAGTCAGTTGTTAAAAACGTCACTTTTGGACCTCAAGACCTTATATTATTTATTTATAAAATGTTGTATTCCTACTCTTTTCATAGACATCTAACTAGACATGCAAAATTGCAAGCCCCTAATTTGCCTGTGATTTGATAATATTTGAGATATAATCAGAATAATCAATTTATTGGTAAGAATTTTATATGTCAAGACGGGACCAAAAGTGTGCCCAATGGTAACGATACTGCTACTGCATAACCCTTGAATTTCCGAACTTGGCTGATGCAAAAGAGCGCGTCAGCTACTATAATAGGTAGCGTTGCAAACCGAAAATCGACTGACTTGACTTGAACAAACTGCAAAAGCGCGAAATTCAAACACATAATCTTGCAAATTAGTTAAAGCTTTATGTAACCTTCATTTAGATTGGCCATTTGACAGATTAAAAACGAAATCCTTGCTCTGGCTTCTGAGCTTTTCTGTTTTAAAGTGTCGAGCGCGGATTATGAAGCTCATTATCCTAGCTTCGCCTCTTTAAGTTTGATTTTCTGGTGAAAGCAATGAAAAGCTATCTTGCATACACCTACTTGTGTTACCGAGTCTACGGCTGTCGCAAGACAGCCTCCCTAGGGGGAAGCACTCTAATCCCCACCCCCCTCCATTTACGGCATGGGGGGAGGGGGTAGCAACAAGTGGCGCCGAGTCGCTGATTGATACCGTGGATTGTAATTATGTATGCGTCTAGCACTTCAGGATGGAAGAGCATATACTTATGTATGTATGTCTATCGGTCGGGAGGGTGGATTTTTCAAGACTGATATTCTGAAGTGACATAGAACAAATTCAATTTCATCTATAGATCCTTCTGGTACCTTCTTAATATTATATTCCTTAACTCATCGTCCATGTTGTGTTCTTTATTAACGAGTTGACTGATAGAAAAAAGTATTACATACATACATGTGGCAAAAAATATTTGTCACGATTTAAACCAGGTCGGAGTGTGCACCCTGCCTTGACATATTTTAGCGTGAAATGTCCCTTATTTCCCCCTCGATACATCGGCACCTCCTGACAAGACACATTGACACCTCACAACATGTAGGTACGACTTGTATTGAGGAGCTTTAGGGGACGGAATAAATCGCATCACTCGCGAATGGCAGGCTCACGCAATAAATATAGCGTAAACTATTCGGTGCTTGGCTTGTCTAAACCTGTGCTAACTAGAAACTTGGAGAGATGAGATATTAGTTTTACAATGTTTTTATTTTGTTGCAGAACGAGACCAAATCATCCGGGTGCGGTGGTCGAAATTAGTGATAATCCCCTGGACGCTAGCAAGGTAAAGGACATTTCGAATTCAGTATTCAATAAAGCATTCTAACACATCAGAGCTTATTGTCTAGTGGTAGGCTTGTAGGATTCTGAAAAGTAAGTGAAACAATGAATTAATTGTCCCTTCCGATTCGCCGCCACTCTTCCTGAAACTATAAATGATGGCGACTTTTCCCACTATCATAAAATTCCGATACGCTCTTTAAAATGTAGGTGAACCAGTGAACCTAGCAAAGAACTGATCATGTCCTTCTTCTATAGACATCAAGTGACACTAAGTTGCACCTCTTCTTTTTTTTTTAGTTTGTGTCTTAGAACTGCTTACTATGTCTCGTGTTCCAGTTACTGATAGCGTTCGAAAGCGGCTTAGTGGTGGTATGGGACCTGCGGGCGAAGGCGGCGGAGTGGCGCGGCTGCCTGGGCACGGGAGGGCCGGGGGAGGGCGTGCGTGCAGCCGCCTGGCAGCACGACGGCAAGCTCATGACGGCGCACGTGGACGGCGCGCTCGCCACCTGGACCACGCGCGCGCCCAGACCCACCTCGCTCTCCTACCCTCACGGTAACCATCATCGTATGACTTTTCACTTTTACGGAGAAATATCTGGTCTCTTTACATACACCATACAACTCTCGCAAAATCCTAAACAGTCTCAAAACCACTTTCAAATAATTGTCAAGCACTAAGCTCCAAGTCGCGCGCGGAGGCCGTGGCGGTTGCAGAGTTCATATTGAACCCTCCAGTTCAGCCCGTGGATGTCGTAAGAACTAACCGGAGGTAGGTCAACCGTTTCCTTCTGTGTCTTTAACACCTCTACTGCCATCACCAATCCGCTGCCGATGGTAGTGCTAATGATTATGACCCCTTGTTTGATCATTCAGTCAAGTCAAATAGTCTCCTTTTTGTAAGCGACATTTAGTTTCAAGAGTCCGTCGGTAACTACAAAAGCAAACCCGTTTTCGAACGTCAGCAAAATAGAGCCCAACTTGAACATTCAATGAAATGAACTTTGCAACAAACAGAGCAGAGTTCATCTTGTTGACTAGACGACGACGATCCCTGTCTAATATGAAACTTTGCAAAGAATATGAAAGTTTGCAAACCCAATATTTGTTTCAGCAAAAGCGAACAAAGATGGAAAACTAGAGCCCTGCAAAGCTATTCTCAGACTGGAATGGAAAACTCCGAGAACAGGGTAAGTGTCGACTCAAAGTTCGGAGCAGATGGAAATAAACCATGATTTGGAAACTAATCCAATCCAATATTTAAAGTGGCACGAGATTCAATCTAAATCCGAGGTTAGTAAAGTGTAAATTGACTTTGAAAGTTTTTGTTTGTTTGAGCGACAAAAGGCTGAGTGAGTCAGTCAGTAATCTGGTGTGGATGTTTGCGTCGTCGCGTCGGTCGCGGTGATTGCGCGCACACTCGTTAGCGTTATCGGATCAGCGCGATGGATCGGAATGTTCGCTCTCAATACACCGATTCTATTCACTTCGAGACGGTTTCATTACATGATTTGCGGAAATTATGAGTTTTGAATGAGATTTATGAGTTTTGAATGAGATTTATGGGACTACGAAAGAAGAACTTTCGTTTTATTAAGTATCTAAAGAGACTGTGTTTACATTACGCTTGAATTGATTTCAAAATTATCTTAGCTAAAATATAATGATGAAAATATTAAGTAACAATACCGCGCAAAATCTTATCTGATAAGATTCAACAAATTAGGTACTTTGAATTGGAAGACCACACCAATTACTAAATAAACTTTAACTTTTTTACTTTTACTAATTACACAATGAAATAATTATCAAAATATGTCGTCAACTAGTTTCGTCTCTCCTCGAGACATCGTCATAACATCACAATACTCCAGACCTGCGACGCAGTATCTTACTTCTGTAGATCGCATCGCTTCCTATTTTTGTTATTATACCTAGTTTAAGTTCCTAAATAAAGACTTTTTAACTTTTAACTTTAACTCGACTTTGAAACTGTGAAGATTTGGCGCGGAATTGTTACTAAGTATTTTCATCCTTATTTTTTCCAATGGATTTCCACAAAATAAAGCTGGAATCGATTAATTATCATAGCTTTATAGACTCAATGTTGGATATAATATAGGCTTCATTAAATTCTCGCTAATCTTCTCCCCTGTGCTTTTCGCATCCTGTTTCACAATGTTGTCCGCCTCGCGCACTTTTAGACGTCCACGACTTCTTTGATCCGATCTATGGGACAGAAAAGGATTTATTTGTAACACAAAGGACATCAAATTAAACAACAACAGTGAAGTTAGAGTATAGTAGTCACGAAGCGATCCCTGTATCAGCATATAAGTTGCGTGTCTGTACCAACGCTGGCCCGACAGAACCGTTCGATGAAGTCACTGGAGACAAGTTAGTAATCCGAGTGTTGATATGGTTTCCAGGGAGAGCCTGGTGATATTTTCGGGAGGTCTGCCGTCGGACAAGGCGGGCCGCACGCACAGCATCACGGTCCTCAACGGGAAGAGCACCACGGTGCTGGAGATGGAACACAGTGTGGTCGACTTCGTCACCTTGTGTGAAACGCCTCACACTGCAGGTACAACGCAAAAAATCTCAGTGTTTAATGTCGGCCTAGAAACTGAGAATATATTTGTTGTCGTGGCAACATCATAGAATCCATCTAACCTAAAGGCCTATAAAACCCTCGTAGCCCTAAACAACCTCCTGGTGGCCTTCCCGAATATCGATATATTCGCGGACGAGTGGAGAACTCTGATTCTTACATGTCTTACTTTTTGGGAATGTAATTTTTGACAAAAACTCTATATATCAATTTTTAGCTACTTTGACTTACTTAATTCGTAACTTTATATTTTTTTAATCTCTAATAACAAGAATCATAAACTAGATTAATTCTTATGATAATTTTATTAAACTTGATTATGGATTATTTGACATAGGTATGTAACTATTTATAGCATATGTACTTAATCTAACTATGTATATTTAATATTAAAGCCTCCTGCAATTAGGTACTGTAATAGTATAATTGGCCTAAGGCCGTTCTAATTACGTCAATAAATAAAAAAATACAAATATTTTGTTTTCAGTTTAGCCTAAAAGTAGACAAGTTTCTTAAAATTCCATTCATATTGAATCTTTGTAGTAAAAATGTATTCAAGGTAGAGTCCGTGATCACCACCTATTCTTTCTAACGAATTAAACTATTTTTGAACACACTTTGGATTCTCGTTACAATAATATTTCCCCTGATTGCAGACTACCAAGAACCATACGCGATAGTGGTGCTACTGCAGAACGACTTGGTAGTGATCGATCTGCAGTCCCCCGGCTACCCTTGCTTCGAGAACCCCTACCCCATGGACATCCACGAGTCTCCCGTCACCTGCTGCTCCTACTTCGCGGACTGTCCTTCAGACTTGGTAAGATTACATATGTACAACATACTCTTTATTAATTTAAACCTTTGATTCAAGATGAAACTCGTAGGTATGTGTAACACGCGTCTTGTGTGTTTGCGTTTAACGTGTCTATGTCTCTCACTTTATGTTACATCGTAGCTCCCGGGCTCCCAAATGTACATATGTACTAGTATTTAATAAAATATATAAATAAATAAAAAAGTCGAATCCGGTGAAAAGTATTCATAAATATGTGAATAACATCAGATACACAGTGTATTCGTGCTCTACCAAGACTATTATGCAGCTATCCAGTGAGTAAACAACAAATTCTACTTCTGTTTACGCTAACTCAAAAATGACGGTGCACTGATAAAACTATGACTCATGTAACTGCACAAAATAACGAACTTTTAACTACTTAATACACCTGTGAGCCAATCCATAATTTTGACTGCAACGCTAAAGTTAATCTGGCCTAACGGTTGGACTGAACGGCCCGCACGCAGATGACCCTGGAATCGAATTCACTAGAAGCAGAGAAATTTTGCACGAATATTTTTTCCCTTCACGCCTATACCACGCCATCTAGTGAGAAAACGCATAGATATAAATAATCATGGACCAGGATGACAATATTACTTTCAGGCGAGCAAAAACGCACCTAGCGATTTCAACCAACAATGATACAAATATGAGCATTGATACGCTAGATGTCACTGCCGGTAGCTTGCCAGATTTATCTTGTGACATTAATAAAGAAAGAGTAAATATTCTGCTTAATAAAATTGAAGAGTTACAAATACAGCTGAACAGCGTCCACGCTGAAATAGAGGAATTATGTCTTAAAAACAGACAATTATCGAAAAATAATCAAGACCAAAAAAATTGTTTTATACAAAACAATTGGTAACAGCCCCTCTAAGTTTATGTCGTCGACATTATCTACCCCAAAAACTGCAAAAACAGAATCCAACCGTAAATTACAACTACACAAACAAACACAAACTAATGAGATAATAGAGAAAAAAATACCTGATAAACGAGTACATAAACATACACAAACTAATGATATACTAGAGAATACCTGTAAAAACAAACGCTGAAACGCAAACATCTACTGAAATAATTGAAACACATACTCAAAAAATTGACAGAGAAACACAAACGAATACATCTACTGAAATAATTGAAACAAGTACTCAAAAAATAGACAGAGAAACACAAACAAATACTTACCAAACAAAAGAGAAAATAACACATAAGAAATCGATCTCTACCTTAGCGAAAACTCAACAAACATCAACACAAGCCAAAATCATTATTACCAAACCAAAACTATGTATAATTAGTGACAACAAAAACAATAAGGTTCTATCGATTGCTCTGGACACGACAAGAAACAGTTTCGAAACCTGTCACTACCTAACCCCAAGTGGTTCAACTAAACAACTTATGAATGGATTGAAACAAAAAATTAAGGACTACACAATGGACGACTACTGCATTGTACTGATAGGTGACCAAGACTTCCAACTATCAAATAACAATCTGGAACTAATAAGATACGTCAGAATAAAACTTCTAGAAATAACGCACACTAATGTTATATTATGTACACCGACCTATCAGTATGGATACAGCAAAACTTATATAAATAAAAGAAGACATAACTTCAACAACCTGCTGCTAAAAGACATAAATAATTTTAAATACGGGCGTATTTCAAATTATTTACATATGTCTTTGACTTGACTCAAATAGCAACATTAATTATGATTATAGCATGTTTAACAAGGCGTCAGGAAAATTAAATAACTACGGTTTACGCACCATATTTCAGAACCTTATGTTCTGCATTGAAACTGTTAAGAAGCAAAAATCGCATAAGGACTTGTAAAGAGTGGAGCTGATAAATGAAGAACTTGTGAAAAATATGGAAGAAAATCAGCTTTTTCTTGTCTAAAAATCAGCTGATAATTCTACACCAAAACATTGCCGGTCTCTTAAATAAATCGGATCTACTCTCTATATGTCTAAATGACCTTAAGGAAAAGAACAATGATATTGACGTGATATGCATTACGGAGCACTTTATGATGCAGGGATATGAGCAACATTTGAAGATCCCTAACTACACACTAGCCTCATGCTTCTGTAGGAGTGATAGCAAGAGAGGAGGACCTTGCATTCTGATCCGCAACGAGCACAAATGGGTGGATTTCAAGAAAATAACGGCACTATCTGTAAAGGGATTGTTTGAATGTTGTGGTGTAGAATTAAAACAACATAAACTTGCTATATTATGTGTGTATAGAGTACCTAAACCTACTAATGTTGACAGTTTTATGACTAAATTTCAACAGGCTTTACATGAAATTTCAAAAAAATCTTATGATAATATTATTGTAGCAGGGGACTTCAATGTTGACATCTTAAAGAAAACGAATGTTTCTCTTGATTTTCAGTGCCTACTTTTAAATTTCAATCTCAAACTTGCTCTGAAAAAAACTACACGGCTGAAGAGTCAAACATGCATTGATAATTTTGCCCACAACTTCAAAAAACCGTGTGCAACTGAAGTAATAGAATTCGCAGTATCTGACCACACCGCCCAAATGATTAAATTATGTATCAAAAACTTTCCCCTTCTCAAATATTGTCGAGTAAAAAAACGAGATTACTCGATTGAAAATGTAAATAAATTTTCGAATATTCTTGCAGGCATATCTTTTTCAGAAGTATACAGTGAAAATGACCCTAACCTAGCTTATAATATATTTTTTGACATTTTAAAATTGTTCTATGACTTATGTTTTCCTTATAAAATCGTTACTATTAAGACAACTAAGCCTGTGCGCTGGATATCTCGCGGTATTAAGTTATGCTGTAAAAAAAAGAGGAAACTTCTATGGGAACATAGAAAAAAAAATTCGGGAAAAACTATTGATGACCATAAAAAATACACCAAAATCCTAAATAAAATTGTAAAAGTTACGCAAAAAGCACAGAATTACCATAAAATAAGGACATCTAAACACCAATCAAAGACTACATGGCGAATAATAAATAATTCAAAACTAAATATGGCCTCGGATATAATAAAAAAATATGTGTAAATAGCTCTATATTATTACATAAACCTACTGACATAGCAAATGCATTCAATGACTTCTTTATAGATAAAATAGTACCAATCCCATCCTCAGGCATATACATCACTTCTAGACTAACTAGCCAAAGAGACTCTATGTACCTACAGCCTTGCATACCCACTGATGTTCTTAAAATAATATTGTCCCTTAATATATATATATATATATATATAGCAATATATAGCATAAATATAGCAATCGGTCTGCTGTGGATTCAGAGACCGATTGCTTGGCTCTACAGCGAGATATAGAGGCTGTATGTTGTTGGTGCACGCAAAATAAAATGGAATTCAATCATACCAAGTGCTCAGTAATGACTTTCGGTCGAATGCGACACCCAAAGCACTATGGCTACCGAATCCACGGTGAATTGCTCACCCGATCCACAGTCATAAAAGATTTGGGAGTCGCATTCGACCGTCAGCTTACGTTCCACGACCACATGACTGCCGTTGCTAAGGAATCGTACAAGAGGCTGGGCTTTGTGCTAAGAAATGCTCGTGACTTCAAGAGCGATCAAGTCGTACGACTTCTGTACAGCGATCTCGTCCGAAGCAAGCTAGAGTCCAGCGTTTGGAATCCGCACGAGGTAACGTATGCTCTCCCTTTAGAGAAGGTACAAAAGGCTTTCCTAAGGTACCTCTACAAGAGAACGTTAGGACACTACCCATATATGTACCCTACGAAATTTCTGCAGGGGTGCCTTGGATACAACTCCCTTAGTACACGGAGGGCATATAATCAAATGATTACCTTCTGCAAGATTGCACGTTGCACCATTGATGCCATTGACTTGCACAATGAGCTGCTTCAGCTCTATGTCCCGAATAACTACATTCGGGGCAGGAGCCACCGACTTTTAGCGACACCCTCGTGCCGAACCGTAGCACGTGCCAACTCCCCGTTGCCTCGCGCTATGAACTCTCTCAACAAGCTAGTAGCTAACTGTCCACATGTAGACATATTTGATGATGCATGGAAAGACTTCATTAGTGAATGTATGCGATTTTGTGAGATTGACGGATGATAATATGTGATATGACATTATTTATTGTGCCTACTATTGATGAATACTTATTGTTAATGGTTTTTTTTTTATATTGAATTCTTTAAATTTTTATTTGCATTGACTTAATCTAGATTTAATTTGACTTTATGCGATATTTGTATTTTTATTGTATGACTTAATTTTAGTTAGTTAGTGTAAGTGGTTTTTATAATCGTTCTAATTAAATAAATAAATTTAAAATTGAAATTGAAATTAATAATACAAACAGTGTTGGGTACGACGATATATCAACGAAGATTCTAAAATCAGTGGCTGGAACTATATATGAGCCAATTAGCCATATTATAAATCTAAGCATTGGCTCAGGTGTATTTCCAGAGCCATTAAACATTTCTATTATTCAACCTGTACATAAAAAACAAACCAAAGAATGCATGGGTAATTATAGACCCATATCTCTAATACCAGTTATTTCTAAGATATTTGAAAAGCATACGAGTATATATGAATCGCTTTACAACTACTTAGAATCTAATCAAGTTCTATGTAGGGAACAGAAAGGATTTAGGAAAAATAAAACAGTTAATATGGCGTTCTATGATTTTTTAAATCTTGTCACAAGAAATGTTCGTCTTGGTGCGGCATGTCTGCTGGCGTTCCACAGGGTGGCGTTCTTTCACCTCTTCTTTTTGCTATGTTCATAAATTCTATATCTCAAAACATAACTTCATCGTACCACCTCTATGCAGATGATCTCCAAATATACACGCAGGCTACGGTAGATCAGCTATCGTGTGCTATTGCCACCATTAACGAAGACCTAGGTCGTATCCGGGACTGGAGCAACAGCTTTGATCTAAAAGTCAACCCTTCAAAAACGCAAGTGATCACAGTAGGAAGCTCTCGAATGATAGGTCGGATAAATTGGGGTACTCTACCAACTGTGGTCTTTGATGGGACCCCTGTTGGGCAAAGCAAAACGGTGAAAAATTTAGGTATCCTCATCGATAGAAATCTGTCGTGGGGACCGCAGATATCTGAAATCAGCCGTAGGATGTTTGCTTCAGCAGGTTCCCTTCGAAGGCTGCGTAACTTTCTACCTATTGCCACTAAAATCTCTCTTGCACAATCTCTTCTCCTTCCAGTTCTTGATTACGCCGATTCGGCCTTTCTTGATCTAACTGAGCAACAGTTAGACAAACTTGAGCGCCTGCAGAATGTCGGGATAAGGTTCATATTTGGCTTGCGCAAGTATGACCATGTTTCGGAATTTCGCAGGAAGCTCAAGTGGTTACCTATACGGCTTCGCCGAAATTATCATATTCTCTCTCTTCTCTTTAATATCTTGTTTTACGCCCCTGCACCCCCTTATCTCAAAGAGCTTTTTACCTTTCTCCATCATTCGCACGCTCTTTCTCTGCGCTCTTCTGAAACTTTTATACTTCAAGTACCTGTTCACTCTACTTCTTTCTTTGCCCATTCCTTTACTGCCCGGGCTGTACAACTATGGAACGCATTGTTGAGTCTCAGTGAGGTGAGCAAAGTCGCTACCACTATTCAAAACCATGGTGAAGGAGCACTATTTAGGCTGTTGTCATTGAACGCATACCTGTGTCCCTATGTATATAAGTAAATATATATATATATATAAATTTATATATGTAGTTTATTTTAGGCATAATATTTATTATGAGTATTTTTATTTATTAAATCTATACTAGCACACAGATCCCCTAGTACTATCCAACAATCCTATCCATCCACGGTTGTCTGGTAGAGATCGCTCTTGAGCGATAAGACCGCCACTTGTAACTTAGTTTTAAAATTGTCTTTTTTTGTATTTCTGTTTCTTATCAATAAGTGTGCAATAAATCTTCTATCTAATGTTGATAATAGAACTCCCGTCTGTTCAATCTTCTGTGATATGACACAAGCATTCGATTATGTTTAGGCATGACATTCTACTAAGCAAACTTGAAGTATATGGTGTGAGAGGAAATACTCTACAATTGATCAAGTCGTACTTAGAAAATAGAAAACAATTTACTAAGATTACAAGTATTAATTACAAAACTAAAACTGAAGAAAGCCACCTCTCACGAGAACGTATAGTAAAATATGGCGTCCCCCAAGGGAGTGTGTTAGGCCCTCTACTATTTATTATTTATATAAATGACCTTCCAATGGCAACCACTCACCAAGTATCACTATTCGCTGATGATAGCACGGTTACTGTAGCTTGTAAGAACATTGACACTTATAAAAATGATATTAAATTAGCTTCGACTTCAATTAGAGACTGGTTAAATAATAATAACCTTAAAATTAACATAAACAAGACAAAGATCATACACTTTAGACAACGCGATAATGCATCTGGAAAAACAATTGACATTAATTACAACAATAACGAAATCGAAGAGGTGGATAATACAAAATTTCTGGGTGTGTATATTGATAAGAAACTAAATTGGAAATCACACGTAGAAGCTCTTTGTAAGAAAATCAACAGCTCAGCATATGTCCTCTACAAATTAGCACCAACTGTCGATATAGATACCTTGCTAATTGCTTATCATGGTATAATTGCTTCTAATATTAGATATGCAATAATGTTTTGGGGGAATTCGACAGATGTTTTAAAAGTCTTTAAATATCAGAAGCGCTGCATTAGAACCATGTTTCACCTTAAAGTAACTGACACATGTAAACCCTTTTTCCTTAAGTATAAAATGTTGACTCTACCATCACTGTATATTTTAGAGACAGCTATGTTTGTTAGAAATAATCAAAATCTCTTCGGCCGACCTTCGGATTTCGTTGTGCGCAATAGGCGAGACAACAATAAAGTCTGTCATATAAAAGTAAAAACCACAATGATGGGCAAAAGTATCTTTGCTATGGCACCCTCCATATATAATAAATTACCACAATCTATAAGACTGCTGCCGAATATGGAGTTTCAGAGAAAGTTAAAAACCATTCTTTCAACTAAATGCTATTATGCTATAAATGAATTTTTAATTGACAAAGATTTTTCTGCTTCATGACATTCGTTATTCTTAAGTTGCTTTCAGCATTAGTCTCAATTCCAGTTTTATTTTATTGTTAGCCAAGTTAATTTGATTTTTGTTATTTGTACAAAGATATTGCACAACGTAAAGGTAGGAATACATTGACACACATAGACCTAAAAACACATGTATTTCATGCAATAAACGATACTTTACTTTACTTTACTTTACAGGTGGACCTTCACCCACCGCGCCATAGAGGTCGTCCTCGGCGTCGTCGTCGAGTATTAAATCGATATTGTTTTCCTTATTTTTTAAAAAAAGTACCTCATCGAGATCGTTCTTCTCAAAGACTCCTTCCTGGAACCAATTCTGTTCTGTATTTGGCCACATACTTTCATGTTATTTTTCTATGTGTTCCGTTTCGTATGGTTATGGATCAGTTGAGAATTCTAGAATATATACAGCAGTTAGCTGTTGCAATTGTACATATGTACTAGTGTACGTGTGGTTTGCGTACCATACAGCGTTAATGTTCTCGCGGTTCAGCAGTTAGCGTTATGACGTGTTTCTACGGCTAATTAGAGACAGTCGCAAACAACTGTCCTTAGGGCAACACGTCACGGCGGCGTACACTCGCGACCATTAACATAATTTTATATAAATCTTTTCATTTACAAACTCTACCAACAACTAATAGGATTGTGGGGGGCACACTACCTACCTACACCCCTACAACTAGTTCTTATTTCTTCCTGCATTTTTAAGGCCTTTTGATTTGAGTTTTCACTCCCGTGGTTCCAGATCCCAGCGTTCTACTCGGTAGGGCGACAGGGTAACAAGAAGGCGAGCGGCTTCAGCGAAAAGCTGTGGCCCATCAACGGCGGCGAGTGGTCGCCCGCCTCTTGCTCCTATAGCGAGATTATATTAACAGGGTCAGTACTATAAACATTCATACTAACTAGAACCACTTTCATCTCATCGTCTACACTACACCCCAGTCTACTGCTAATCATAGTCACCCCTAATCATCCCTTAACTTATTGCCATCCATATTTTTAAAGTTCTCCCTTTACTTTTCAGGCATGCAGACGGCAGTGTTAAGTTTTGGGATGCGAGTGCAGGGACCTTACAGATTTTATATAAATTAAAATGTTCTAAAGGTAAGTCACAGAATTTTTTACATATATTTCAAGTCGATTTAATTCCAACTTACTTATTTTAATTAGAACGGTCATACAAACAAATAATATAACCACTAATAATAATTAATTATTGTATAATGTATTCAAATTAAATAGTACGATCAAAAAATTATATTACGCATAAAAAATAAGAATAAAATAAAGATTAAATAAAACCATTACATACATTTATCGATTTTAATTTTATTTCAAATAAAAAGCAACCACAAAAATTTAAATCCAAATAGGTAGATAATAAGTAGTTACGATAAGTAATTTCGTGTGTCGTAAGTGGTAATCGTAGTTATGTGATTCCAGTGTTCGAGAGGCGGCAAGGCAGCAGCGCGGGTGCATACGAGGAGGAGAGTCCCCTGGCGATCCAGCAGCTGGCACTGTGCGCGGAGTCGCGTCGGCTGGCGGTCGCGCTGCCGCACGGACACGTCGTGCTCTTCAAGTTTAGGAAAGCAGAGACTCATACAGAGACCCAGGTAACCCTAGACGATGAAGTGAATGAAACAGACAATGCTGGCACACCGGCGCGGCGAGATGGGACGTTGACACAACAGTGGCTAGTTACGATCTGATACTGATTATGAAATTAATCAACAAGATAATAAGCATTACAGAAAACATAGACACCAAGTAATCTTGCAATAACAATATAATTACATGCTGTTAACGATAAACATAAAAATGTAATTATTATTAACAATGGAGGTGAAAAGTGTCCCTATCTCAGCGTTGTGCAGTATTGGGCAATGAATTGTCCAATGCTGCGCTGGTTTTCAGATAAAATTCTAACAAAGTAATGATCACTAAACATAACATGTTCCAGGTTTTAGAAATTCCAATGATATCTGATGTGTTAGAAGAGGAACCGTCACCGGAGGCGGAAGGAGGCCGGTCGATGTCCTTCAGCAGAGGGGGAGACGCGGAGGGGGAGAGCAGAAGAGTAAGTATTCCACTTAGTCATATTCAAAATCGCATTCATGAGTTAGACTTAGTTCAAAAAAGTTTATAAAAGACTACTAACGGTGACCTTTAGAAATCTTGTACCTTTAGAAACCCCCCTAAGGGTTGAAGGTGGATTCTGCCCCCACAAATCGGCCGACGCATCTGTTCTGCCCATACCCGGGGTCTTTCGGCCGTCGGTTGTTGTCTTATCGGGTCGTTCTGTATCAGTCTGTAAGATGTGTTAGAATCAAGTGCTTGTGATATTTAAGAATCATTGTATTTTTGCACCGTTAGTGCCATCTAGAGATGTCCTTTAAAGTTCTTAATGAAGAGACTTTGATTCTGTCTGTGTTCTAGATAGTATGTATATCGTTGAGTTAGTTACGACAGTTAGATGTGTCTCCGGCGGCCGGCGGGCAGTTCATCTCTTCATCAGCACACTTACCACTAACTACTGCTGAATATGTATCTCTCAAATTTGTATTTGTATTTATTTATTTATATAAACTAATTCTAGGTTTTACATTTTAACATTCTCTAAACCCGACAGGATTTGTCTAGAATGAGCGGGGTTTTGTCATTCTTCCATCCGTCCCCTGCCTGCTTGGCAAAGTTAGTACTTAATTGGTACTTAGACGTCCTCGGGCTGAGATCTGAGATGGAGGGTCGATTCTTACCTTGCGACCGCCACGGCTACGGGCCTCGGACCGAAGTTGTACGATATTAAATTGTCACACTATCCTTATTCGGCAGTCAGGCGTGTGGTGCGGGGGTGCGGGCGAGGCGATGCGCGTGCGGGGGTGCGCGGGGTCGGGCGGCGTGCGGCGCGCGCCCGGCTTCCAGCCCACGCTGGTCGCGCTGCAGCAGGGCCCGCCGCATCCCATCACCGCGCTCACCATCAACTCCTCCTACGGCCTGTGAGTACCTGCCACACTTAGGCTCGTTCGATACCACAACAACCACTCACGACAAATGAGAAATATCATGTTTTTGTTATACAATACGCATAGAAGATGTCCTTTGACTATTATTTACGTTGACAATCTACAGTTAACTTACCTATTGCTCTCGCTATATCTCTTGTTATATCCACCTAATATACGTATAAATAATAAGTGTTATTCTACCCTTGGTGTAGTATATAAAAAGCTTTTATAAAACTCGTGAACCAGTGAACATAGCACCAAATGTGTTGATGTTTGTTAGCATGGCGTGGGGCGGCGAGCGCGGTGTAGTGGTAGTGGACATGTCCGTCCGAGGGACGGTGTGCGCGCTGCCCGCCGCCGCGCTCTATCACGCCGAGCGCGCCGCGCCGCGCCAACCCGACCGCCAGCGCTCGCCCAGTCTCGACCAGGTAAATGTGACACCAGTTCAATATACACCTACATATCTGTAGTATACAACTGGCTCGGTACTCCACAACACAAACACATAGAAGGAACTTGACATACTGTGGCGCTACTTCAAAGGCAGATAGACGGTGCGATTACACAGATGGCTAGAGTAACTGACGTTGGGTGAATCGACCTCATGTTTAATGGTATTCTGTAATAGAGTCTGAGAGACGAAGATCCGTTGTTTGTCGGTGAGGTTGCGCCTGCCACATTACATACCGGGTTGAAGTGTCATCGTTACCAGATGTGCAGTTAACAAACAATTTCTGTTGAATTAGAAATATTGTGTGTGCGCGTGTGTGTGTGTGTGTGTGTGTGTGTGTGTGTGTGTGTGTGTGTGTGTGTGCTGTAAAATGAGTGATCTAGTTAGATGTATGTAATAGGTGCTAGGTGCCATACACTGTACAGTACAGACACTAGATCAGCAAAGGCTAGAACTTCCGTAATTGTAGAGTTTAGTTGTTTGGGAAGTCAAATCTAAATATTAGTATTTAAATATTAATGGAAGATTCTTCTCTAAAATGTATTCTTGTCTCAGTATACGTAAAGTTTAAAGTACGCTGAGAAACGAGCTCGTAGGAGAGACCTGTCTACTTCACATTATGTTTTAGTTGCATTATGATTTGTTATGGATTATTTGCTTCGGCGTGCCAGTGCAGCCGCTCGTCCAGTCCCAGGGGAGCGGACGAGCGCTGCGGCCGTACCCTGTCCTGTTTTTTATTATTTCTTAGTTAAAGTAAAATTTGATTTATTTAACGTAACGTAGCAGTAGCGCCGACCCCGGCTTCTCCCGTAGCAGACATGGCATGGCATCGTTAGTTATTCTTTACTCTAAGCCTGTCTTCCACTCTTACTCGCATACCCTTTGAAAGTTTGCAGATCGTCAGTATCGGAATGACGTGCGACCGGTCACCTCGTAGGCTAGTGATAGGCTCGCACTCCGCTCGCGTAGTAGCGCACAGCGGTTGCGTAGAGTCACGTCGAAGTCACCCACTCGCCCGTCGCACAGATGTCGCGTCCCCCCCTCACCTATTTATTCTGTTCCCCTCCCCCCCTCGAAGCTGGAGGAGCCGGTGCGGTCCTCGCCCGCCGTCAGCCCCGCGCCCCCCGCCGACCCTGCGCCGCTAGCTGAGGACCGCCCCGCCGCCGCGCCCGAGGACAGAGCCAAGCTTGATACAAGACGCAAGTCCACCCCCTGGAAGACCTTCAACTTGAAGCGCCAGCTCTCGAAAGTCGATCTGAAATTCAAAACCGCGTTCGCCGTCCCTACCGAGAACAACCTCGAGGAGGGAAACGAGAGGAGTAGCTCCCAGTTGTACTGCGAGACGGGGGAGGCGCCGCCCGAGCCGAGAGAAGTGGCAGCTGAGTCGCCGGAGATCGAAGTGGTGGTGGCGGCTGAGGCGGCGGAGGAGGAGCCTAAACCGGAGGAGAGCGGCGAGATGGCGTCGCCTCTGCGGGTTTGCTCCGACGTGTTCGAAAGAATGCACAGGGAGCTGCAGGAGAAGCGCTCCTCGGACGTGTACGACCGCATGCACCGCGAACTGCAGCAGCGCTGGCAGGACAAAGAGGAGCGCGGTGCGGGGGGTGCGGCGGAGGCGGCGCCGCGCCCCGACAGCCTGCCGCTGTGGGACGCGGAGGGCGCCCCCGTGCGCCCCCCGCGCCGTGCCCGCGCGCCCGATGACCGCCGCGACCAGCGCCTGCTCTCCGTGCCCAACATCAAGTACAAGGCGGAGCCCCCAGGGGGGGTACGCGACCTGCGCCGCAAGCTGCCCGCCGCCGCCTCCGCGCCGCCGCCGCCACCCTCGTTCGCCAACAACCTCATGCGCCGCTTCAGTAAGTACCCACCCCGGTCCATCTCACTCACCTTTCATCACCGACGCCGGTCACGAGTAGCACGTAGGATCGCGTAGCGTAGACCTTCGGTCGTCTCCGATTGGAATGGTAATTGTTTGGCGATTTTTGATCGTTCACTAATACTGTACTTAGACTTTTCATTAACCGGGTGTAGATTCGACGCTCGTTAGAGATGATGGTAGTTAGTTAGTCCTTTTGATAATATAAAAGATATATTTATATAAAAGCTAACGTTTGAGACTAAACCCGACCAAGAAGGAACTAACCGTTTTCTAGTTATTTCGTAGATTTAGGTCGACTCCTCCTCGATATGCTTCACGCTTTTTGTGATATTTGGCTTTTTATTTAATTTAATTTATTTAGTAAGTATAAGTATAAGTACGATGAAGTATAAATATATAAATGCGTATATTATATAAGTAATGTATGTATGTACGATAATCACATGTAAAAATGCACCGTGTAATGTACCGGTACTGGTTATTGTAAATAGGCTAAGCGGGCGAGGGTCACTGATCTGTGTATTTTCTATTCCAAAGGACAAGGACTCGTCCGACGAAGACTCTAACTGCCTTAGATATCTATTCGCTGAACTTTTCGGTAATTGAACATCGAAAGATGATTTATTTTGCACAATTACCTACCCTGGTGATCTCTGTGTTGTCGATGTCCTTTTGAGATGATGTTACAGGCTAATGTAATGTAATGACTGATGCGTAGTATGTATGGTAGGTGCCTAGCTCGCTTGTAGCGCACTCATCCTGACCTTGTGCGCTGTCCCCAGGGGAGTTAGTAGCGACCGTAGCGAGCCTTTGCGACCGGACCGACGGGGGGGCGGCCGCCGCCGCGGAGCCGGCCGCGGAGCCCGTGCCGGCGCCGCGCGCCCTAGGTACGACATTAACTAACGGGGCACCACTTACCTACCCACATAAAACTTCACTCACTAACGACACATGGTCTCTACTACCCTATGGCACAGAGATCACGGTTTCTAACGTCCGTCCGTGTAGCTTCGTCGTGATAACCTAACAGGGAGGGTCTTCTATGTGTCGTGTTGTGTTGCGTGCTGGTACCCGTGGCGGGTAGCGCCGGCTGGAAGGTGGTGGTTGCGGGCGCGGTGCTGGACGCCTGTGTGTTGTAGATGAACGGGCCGGGCGGAGGCGGTGCGACGAGCGGTGCGGCGAGCGGCGGCGGCGGCGGCGGCGGGACGGCCGGCGGCGGGACGCCCGGCGGCGGCGGGGGCGCGGGCGTAGGCGCGCGCGTGCGACGCTCGCGCTCGCAAGGTACCCGCAAACTGCACAAGTGCCTGTCGACGGCCTCGGACGTGTACGCCGCGCCCCCCGCCCCGCAGCACTCGCTGCTGACGACGCGACAGTATTGCAGTTTTGGTAGTACAGTCACCTTGTACCGACTCGATCTCCTTCCGATCTGAAGCAGTCGCAATTTCTCTTCTTTTTAGTTTTGTTTGATGTTTGTTTTGTGTTCAGTTCTCTCTGCCCCGGAGCAGTCGCTCCCGATGTTACAATGAATGCATCTTGTTCGGAATCGTGCAGCTTGCCGAGATGCGCTTGCACACCGCTCACGGCCGAGTCTCTGTTGGCTGCTCTGTTGATTGGCATTAACTGTCGTTAATTAAGTATATTCATTGATTAATGTCTGGTTTAGTTACTAGAAGACCTCAGCGCCACCGAGCGAGCTCTGGGGTCTGTACTGGTATTTGTTGTTGTTTTATTTATTTTGTTTTTGAGTTCGTTATTATTTTGTCACACTCTACTCTTCCTTCCATTACTTGCCTACATGTTTAAATGTTCATATTTGATACATTTATGAATCCGAAGATTTCTTGTTTGCGCTGACTACTTAACTAGTCTCCTTTAAATTCATCGTAAATTCTAAAATCTTCCATTTCATAAATTGACAGTAGTAAACTGTTGAACTTGATTACCCCTCGGTCAAAAGACTCATAATTGGCAACAGTAAACTTTGTGGACACTAAGGATTGTTGAGTAATGAATAATAGAACATTTGAGTTAGTTCCGTTTACCCCTTTCGGTTCCTGGCAGTTGATCTGTTTGTTATGTTACGTTTTATAATTGGTCATTATATTCATTGAAGATATTTCCAATTTCAGATCGGCCTCATTTAAATGGTAATCATTGCAACATAACACGCCTTCTTCTCTTATTTTATATTTGTAGTTGTGTTATCCCTATAGTTTAATGTTTGGTTCTCATCTAAACTGTTAATTGAATGAAATCTCCTTTTAAATGGTGTAATGAATGTTCACTGTGCGCCTGTGAGTCGAAACTACCAGTGTCCCGCCGGAGCGCCGCCGCCCGGGCCTTCCCCGCACTGGCTGCGCCCGGGAGCACGGGAGGCCTGGGCGTCGACGGTCCGCAATAACTGTTGGAGATCATGCTTGTACAACGTTGTAACAACGATCGTTTATTTGTCGGTACAGAGCCACCTATTCCGCAGACTATCGCCTCTATGGAGTACTTACACATAATGCAACCCAATGGTACCGAACATTTGCATCGTTACTTTCCTTTATTCCGTTTTATTAGTATGTTTATTTGTGTGGCATTGACACGGGCGCCGCGCCCTCTCTCACTACACCTACCGTACCTAGAGATTATTAGATTTGAAATTGTGGCTGTGAGTGTCTGTCTTGTTCCTCCTCACGACACTTCTGATCGCACTCCTTCAAGTGGCATGACTCTTATAGATTCAATCGAAAGGTGACTTACTACTCAAAACTATCTTACTTACTTTATACCTATCTATCACTGTAATTATCGTTTGGACTCTCGGACTATACCTACCTACTGTACTGTATGTTATATGTGATGCGCATTATAAGAGCGAGGCTTCGCATATTGTACTTATCAGGCACATGATGTATCAAGTATTTATTTAGCTGTCTATGATCTGTATAAGTAGGTACCTACTGTATTGTATGACATTCTGTTTACTTGCCTCTGCCGCAGCCTCGGTTCCGGACCTGATTCGGACACACTCTACTCGTTATAATAATCGCTCTTCGATACATTATTATTATTTCTTGTCTAGCTCGTCCACAATGCAAAAAGTTAATATGGCTCGTTTTTGGCTGTCTGTATATTCGGCTGTGATATTGTCTATGTATGCTTACGGTATTCTCCTAAGAGCGAGCGGTAGTTGCATTGCATGCGCCTGCGCTTCCACGCTCGTTGCACGGATGCTCCTCGTATCGTATCACTTGGTAGCTAGCTATATACACTCCCTTATCTACTGCGTTATCCGACTTGTGTGTCCGTCCATGCGGCGCTTTGTACCTACCGTAGTCGCAGCCTCCGGCGCGGCGGCCTTCGCGAGGCCTACCGCGGCATGCTTCTACTTCCTGGCCTTACACCACCACCGCACCGGTGGGACGCTACGGATCTGCTCATCATCAGCCATACATACATAACCCATTCCATCCAGTTTCTTTGCTGTTTCTACATTTAATTTGAGTATTTATCCGTACGCTTCTCACTCGCTCCATCATCGTGTAGAGCTGTGTATCGATGTGCTAGTTGAATGAAGTATGTACCTACCTATCAGTAATATGTAGGTACGTTGTCTACCTACTGTACCTAACTATGTAGCTTGATCTAACGGGGTGATCGGTGTTTTGACTCGTAACTTAACTAGCTCGTACCTTCGGGCCTGTTTACTTCTTCGTTTTAACATTATTACTAGCATGTGTCGAAACATTAACCATCGGACTAATAATAACAAGTAAATATAAATAGTTAGTTATAGTTGAGTTTGTGCAAATAAGCTGAGATTGGACGGACAAGCAACCCCTCTCCGTAAGCATGGACTCCGTACCATAAGGCACTCTGCACTGGATGCTGAATGTGAGCGTATTTCACAACCGCACAGATTCCGTACCTACAGCTAGCTTTAGTACCCAACTGTACCTATCTATATATATCTATCTATAGTATACCTACCTACCTGTAGACTACTCTACTGGTGCGGCGCCACTTCCGGACAACACTCGCATTTTCAAAAGTTCAAATGATACAAAATCACTTTTAACGGGATATTTACCATGATTTAATTCGTCGTATTGAGTTTCGAGTTCTCCTAGTGATTCGGAAGTGGTGTATGTAGCAGCACGCTAGAGGCCCCCCACTAGTGGCAGTAGTGGAGGGCCCCTAGCCCGGGCCCCTGCGCGGGTGGATAATGGTGTTTTTGTTCTGCGGGCCGCGTAGACAAGCTGGACAGTTCCTTCTCGCGGTCGCGGTCCAGCTCCATGTCCAGTCTGGAGAACATCTCGCAGGAGAGCATCCAGTGCCTCGCCTTCGCGGATAGCTACATTAAGAAGTCTGGTGAGTCCACGCCACACACTCTACCTTATAATTTACCTATTAGTCATTGAGGAACCTTCTTACCCTGAATCGTTAATTACCTACCATTTTATTTTTCGTGACGGGGTTTATTGTATGTATGGTTGTATTGCAGACCCGACGACGCTGCTGCCGACGCTGTGGATCGGCACGACGCTGGGCTCGGTGCTGACCGTGCTGATTGCGCTGCCCGAGCCGGAGCATAGGCACACCACGCCGGTGGTCGTCTCCACCAGTGGTAACCACCAACAATACTTTGTCCGAACACTTATCACCATTCACTCACATTATGTGCTTTGCCTTCGGCTTGTTTAAACAACACAAGTACCTACCTACAACAAGTAACATATTGAAAGGTCGGGGGTTCCATTTGAATCTGCATCGAGTTAGGTTTACCTATAATTGAGAGGTTCACGATCGCCAAACACACCACTCAGGTTGAATACTTTGTGATTGTTGTTTGTTAATGTCTACCTCGTATATAATGAATCTAAATTAATTAGAATCTTGTTTCCAGGTGGTCCAATATTTAGGTTAAAAGGTTCGATCCTTACGATGTCGTTTCTAGACTGCAATGGTGCTCTAATACCCTACTCATACGAAAGTTGGAGGGACGATAGTAAAGATGTAAGTATTCCGTTCATAATGTATTCAACTGGTGCCTCAAACTTAAACATTAATCTTTGTGGGTTTCAATCGGGGAATGTTTCCGTTATTGTACATTCCCACAACATTCCACATAAACCTTAGAGATTAGCAACAGCGATACCTCTCGTCAAACGATCTAAAACTTTAGACGAGCAGGTTTGGATAACTTCAATGTTTCCCCTGTAGGTGGAGCTAACGGGGCTTTAGTCCGTAAGTCCCAAAGATTTTCGACGAGTCGGGTATTTGCCTCTGTGGCGCAGTTGGATAGCGCATCCCCGTATTCAGGGGAAGGTCGCGGGTTCAAGTCCCGCCGGAGTCGTAAATTTTTGGGATATTATTAAATTCCCACAAACGTCAATTGAAATTGTTTCAATTGAAGGCGATATCACCTAGACTGGCTAGCTGCGAGTAATGTACGATTAAAGGTGGCGCAAAACATGACCAACATCATTGCCGCATAACACAAAAATGAGCATTCAAATATTTATTATATTTATTAAGGGCTTAAACACACAGCGCGCGGAGCACTCGCTCGAACCTTTGTGTCGTCTGGCAATGGGTGAGCGAAAACCCTTACCGCATCCCGGTAGCAAATACCGCGTTAATCTGAACAGGCATATCATGATATACCTACACGAACGACGTTTGACCCATAATGTGGTGTAGGTTCGAGAAAGGAGAGAACGGACGCCGACGAAGCAGGGCTCCTCGAGCAGCAGCAGCCGCATGAGCCCCACGCCGACGCCGGAGCCCTCGGGCGCCGGTGACCGCCAGTTCGTGGTGATCGCCTCCGAGAAGCAAGCGCGCGTGGTGGCGCTGCCCAGTCAGAACTGCGTCTACAGGCAGCAGATTGTCGATACCGATTTTGTTGTTAAAGCTGAAATTGTTAGCTTAAAAGGTTGGTCATAATTCTGTATTTGTTCTTGCTCGTCTTGAAATCAGCTCTGTTGACTCTGTTGACTCTGTTGACTCTGTTGACTCTGTTGACTTGTTGGAATTCATTTATGTTTTACATTACATACATTGAAATAAGGAAATCATGACGCCGCCGCCGGATCATCCAATCTGTCTATAATGTTCCAGATAGCGTATGCCTGGTGAACTATCTGTCGACGGGCCACCTGGTCGCCTACAGCCTGCCCTCGCTGCGGCCACTGGTGGACGTGGACTTCCTCCCGCTCTCAGAGCTCAGGTATGTTCACCGTCATCGCTCACCACCATTCTTTAACGTTCCGTCCAGTCTTGATGCGAATACTCACTCCGAGGCAGACTCCGCTGATGATAAATTAATTTACTGTAGGTACCACCTTCTTGGTGATATTACATGAAGTCTATCTACAGCGTCTCTCGTCTGCCAGCCCGAGTTACGCTTCCCACATAAACATGCAATTATTAGAAATTATTAAGTAAATAAGCTCAACTTTAACTAAGTATCTGTTTTAAGACGGCTCCATTTGATTTGAACGATTAGCGGGAAAAGATCCGGAAATCCCCCACGTGGGGGACGGCCTAGGGGGATTAGCGGAAAGAGAAATAGAAGAGTATTCGCATCGAGCCTGGAGGAGCGCGCGCGCACGCGGCGCCGCCGCCGTGCGTTGCGCTGCGGTGCGGTGCGGTACTGTGGGTGCAACGCAGGTCACATAGCCGAGTTCCGTGCACTAAACGAAGGCACTAAATGATAAACGGCTTCTTTTTATTAGAATCAATTTGGCTATAAATAGCTTCCGCAATTTTACTTATTCAGTATGAGGATGCAGTTTATTGATCTGTCATTACATTACATTCATCGTCATCCGGCAGAATTACGATCACTCGCTATTTTATCATTTGGGAGCCTCTCGACGGACTTCGTTCGATCGATGTTAGAAGACGCTCGCCTGGTGCGACCGCCCACGAGACGGTCGCACCACGCCCGGCGGTGTCATCTTACAAATTGTCGCCGGCACACGCTACTAGATACAATTGTGCTATTTCCGAACACGAGTAGTCAAAATTTTGCAAATCTGTCGAGCACCACTGTGCTTACAATGTTTGGCACTTTCTATGTAAGTATTTGAGTTCAAATTGTAACTATTGAACTTTCGCTATGACACGAACACACATCGGTGCCGATAATATAAAATCAATACCTACACTGTTACTAACAGCACTACTCTCTAACCATAATGTAGGTACTTACTGATACTTACCTTATACCGAGGTTGGTGATGTGCTAGTCCTGAACAAACTGACCTTCTGTAAATACTAACTAGTCCTTCGGTGGAGCCTCCCCTCCCCGACGATCTGCCACTCCTGGACTAGTCGTGCTAACGCTCACTGTAACCTACCTACCTACTGTCCCCGCCCGCGCCATGACATATCTCACCTACCTATCTACATATTATATCTAATACAGTTTAATTTTTAATTTTTACTTGTGTTATATCGACACGTGCTTTGCATTTTATGGGAACCAGTGCGGGGCTTCATCAAGTTGTGAAACAATTTTAAATTCAAGGTCACAGGTCTCGTACTTTAATGATTTGTTTGTAATATTCATTACCTACTGTGTTTGTGTGAATAAATAAAGTTTTTATTCGAAACTGAATAGTCAGCTTATTGTAATATTTACTATCGTAATTCGTGGGCATGTGATGAAGCCCCGTAGCAGTAAAATGTAAGGTGTGTGTCGAGAATAGCACCTCGCTCACTAGTGTCTGTGTTCCTGGTAGTTTCCAGACACAGTCCAAACAGAGGGGTATCGTAGACCCAATGCTGTCCATTTGGGGCCAACAGCTAATAGTAAACGAGGACACGGACCAGTAAGTCGCGCCGCCTCCGTCCGCAGGCACCAGCCGTCGCCATGTTACTGTACAGCTTCGATACCCATACCCCTGTTGTGATCCCAATACTTTCGATCGGCCAAGGGCAAATCATTGCACTTGTAAACATACCTATCTATTATACAATTGATTACCTTTTGACAGATTCATAGACGTGACCACTGTTGCTGCGAGAATTTGGTCTGCGAAAACATTCAAATCCATTCCAAAAATTACAAGGCTTTCTAGTTCATTGTGAAGATATAAAATCATTGTTTTACACGGTTCGTTAAGTTAGCATTCAAGTAACAAAACTACACGCAATGCAATCATAAGCCTTAAAGCAGCAAACAATATCATAAAGAAATAAAAAAAAATATAAAAGTGATTTGCCCTGGTCGATAGCTGCTTGTGGAACTGCTTGATAGTGTTACCAACAGTAAGTACACCCACACACACACACACACACACTCGGCACACGTCCGACACCAAACACGCCGCCACAAACATTCCTCTTCGGTTGCTTTCCTTTGACGCTCTTCCTTCTTTCTTTCTCGCTGGGCTGACACTTGATCTTTACTACTCTGCAATATCTTTTAATCTTCTGTTGGGGCAAAATAGTATTTTCGTAGCAGAGCACCTGATGGCGGCTCACTTGCGATGTCACTAAGTTCATCATCATCGTTGTAAATACTTTTTTGCTCCACGAAACAGCTTACTCTCCGAATACCTACTTCGCAGCATGAGAGCTTTTCGTGAGCTTTCTCTGATAATTTCGTGCTTTCTCTGAACTTCTGCCGCTGTCTCTGTGTGTCGCTGTGTAGGTAGACGCCATAGTTACATGTTAGCTCCGCTTTATGTTAGATATCAATTTATCCTCTAGACACAGACAGAGGATTGGATACTAAGGTGAGATTATTTTTAAAATAGATAATAACTGTTTCTGAACTATCCCTTCGTATTCTTCTCGACTTCTTTCAACAATATCTGCTTTATATTAGGGATCTTCCTATCTCTTTCAAAACATCTTGACGTCTATGTTTCTTAGACTATTTTCCGATTTATTAATGTTAACGTTGCTAAGTCGAGTCAAGAATATAATCAGGTACTGATTAAAAATACAGTATTTAAAGTCGACTTGGCAGCGTAAAAGCGATGGTGTGGCGTGTGATTGATCGTGCACCTCGGGCGTTTCAGGATAGCGAAGACATTCTGCTTCAGTAACAGAGGGCACGGCCTCTACCTGGCGTCGCCCACCGAGATACAGAAGTTCACAATAGATGCAGAGTTCTGGTGAGTTCGCTTCCTTACTGCACCTGCCTCAAACCAGTTCCTGGTCTTGAGGCTCTTATACCCGGTGTTTGTCATGAACGAAAAAGCTACTAAATCGTAAAATTAAATATAAGTCTGGTCTATCAAATGCTCAATTTATTAACTTTCAAATTTGTAGTTTTATAAGGTAGGATAATTAATTTGGCAATAGGTTTTTGGTGATAATCGGTGCAGCCGTTATGATGGTCAACGGGCCCGATTCCCGAAATGTATTCGCGTTAGTCAAACCGCTAGAGGTTTTCGTATTTTTGTACAAGAAGTGACATCATACTGCTTGTAAGTGCAAGGTGTCTCTTTTTATCGATTTGTTTTAGATGATAAGTTAAAAGATGTACATAAGTATGCGTTGTGTTGTGTTCCAGCAACAGCCTGTACGAGATGTTGGGCGACCTGTTCCTGCCGCGTGACATGCCAGAGCCGCCCAAGGAGTCCTTCTTTCGGGGACTCTTCGGGGGCGGCTCTCGACTACTGGACAGGGAAGAGCTCTGTAAGTACTCAGATAATATTTACTAACGCGCTCACTAAGATACTGTAAACTCTTAATAGGGCACTTAGCTGGAAGAAATACAGGAAGGTGTACGAAGACCGTTTCGATTGGTAGCCAAATGAGGCGAAAAGGCCAAGGTGCAGACTCTTTAAATGGTTCAAAGACATGAAACGTATTGTTGAGAACGGGACTGGTTACGACGTGCAGGGGACCAAAACGTCCAAAACTAGAGGCCTGTGCTAATATAGTATTATATAGTAATTTTGAAAAAGTAAATATTGCGGTCTTTACATTCTGTTAGATTTATGAATATATGGTGCCTCCTCAGAAGCCAGGTGAGTCTGGAGGGCAGGATTCTGGAGAGTTGCGGCTGTTGTGATCATAGAATCAGAATCAATAACTTTTCTTTAGGCTTACTTAGATAAGTCAAATTTTATACTATAAACATAGTTATTATTATTATGTGTCTAATACATGTTTATTTTGCCTATCTAAATCAAAATTTAATGCGATTTAGATACATGTCAATATTTCTTTAAAGCTAAACAGAACATAGAATTTCCTACATACTACTGACAGTGCGGAACGGAGCGACATCTGGCCAAGCATTAACATCATTGATGTAATCATCTATGCAGTAAAAGGCCTTCCTGATAAGATTTTGTTTAATGTACTGTTTAAATTTACGAATAGGGAGTTCAGTTGCTTCAGATGGAAGCTTATTACAGAAGAGCACGCAATTGCCCATAAATGATTTCCCTACCTTTCGTAATCTATATGCTGGGGTGTGTAATTTTTTCTTGTTTCTTGTATTTCTATTGTGAACATCACAATTTTTCAAAAAGCTATCTCTATTTTTGTGCGTATACATTAGATTTTCATAGATGTATTGCGATATTACTGTCCAAATATTTATTTCTTTAAATAATTCCCTCAAAGAGTCCCGTGGCTTTAATTTGTAAATTTCGCGAGCCCCCGTTTTTGGAGAACAAAGATAGTCTGGATGACAGCTGCCTGTCCCTATAGCAAAATACCATAAGACATAATACTATGAAAGTAACTGAAATAAACTAACCTAGCTGTATCTTCATCGGTAATATATCTATTATAATTGTTCGAACTGCATAGGCTGCTGAACTAAATCTACCTGCGAGAGCATTAATTTGCGGTTTCCATTGAAGAGTGTAATCAATATGTAACCCTAAGAAAACAGTAGAGTCTGCAAAGTGAACAATCTCATTCTTTAGCATTATTTTAGTTGGAAATTCTCTTACATTAGGTACCATGAATTTAATGCATTTGGTTTTTTTAGCATTGAGTAAGAGGTTATTGGCGGTGAACCAATCTAGTACGTGTGAAAGCGAATCATTTACATTGTCATAATTACATTTATTTCTGTCAACTTTAAAAATCAGTGAAGAATCATCAGCAAATAAGAATGTAATCTTATTTGACACACAGATCTTTTGCTAAAAAGGGGACACCATTTACGTATACTAAAAATAAGAAAGGACCCAAAATTGATCCTTGCGGGACGCCTAATTAAATTTTTGAGCCCCTAGATCTTTCTTTACCAATATCTACTTTTTGAACTCTATCAGATAAATATGATTGCATAAGGTCCAGTGCCTTGTTTTGAATTATATAGTGTCTCAATTTTCCAATTAATGTAGCATGATCTACACAATCAAAAGCCTTAGAAAGGTCACAGAATATACCAATAGCGTTTTTTGCTTTATCCCAGGCATCCAAATATGCTTTAGTAAAACTGTACCAGCATCGGTTGTTGATCTACCTTTGATGAAGCCAAATTGATTTTTATGGAACCCAGACAGTAACCACACAAGTCCAGACAGTACTGTGTCAGCCGCATCCCATCTGAATCTCAGCACTTCATGCTCAGATATAAATACTATAATGTACTGCGATGAAATTGGAAAAAATATGGGTCAGCTATTAAATATTTGTATGAAACATAATATAATAAATAATTGTCTCCCAAACTCCAACCTGCATAATAACATGCACAAAATTAACAATGAAACTTTTAAAAGTAATTCAAACTTAATAGGTAGGTAGGCCTTGGTAATAGGGGCAATGTGAACAAATTGGACTTGATTAAGTATTTTGACAGACTATGCTCCTTAAATTTAAAACAAATTGTGATGTTCACATTCCCCTAGAGCGATAGCTTGCCACAATCAGAAAACGACCTTAGATATAAGCTTAATATGACGTTGCACACTATTTCATGCAACAATAATGTACACGTGATTCATACTAACAGTATTATTAGTAAAAAATACTTTTTGACTCGAGGTAATTATTACTTATCTATTTTTTACAAAAGACAGATAGCAATTTCGCTAACCTATTTTTTTAACATAACAGCTAAAAATTTGGCTAAAGAAACTGCTTCTTTTGAGCAGTGTAATATTTTGAAAAACAAGACATTGGAAGTTATTCCAAGTCATTTAAATTAGAAATAACAACAATAGACGAAGTCTCTAGCCCCAAACAGTCAGATTAATCACAAGAAAAAACAAAGAAAACAAGATTGTAAAATAAATGCATAGTTTACTAACTTGGTGCACCAGAATATTCAAGGATTGAAAAGTTAATTATTATTTTTGATATTGACATCATCTGCTTAACAGAACACTGGCTGAAAAGCTATGAGCTCATGTTTAACTTCAGTAACCACCAGGCTGGTAGTTCTTTTTGCAGATCACATGCTATTCGTGGAGGCTCTTTAATAATACTAAATAAACTCATAAAATTCAAAGAACATAAGGATATAATATGCTTATCCGTTGAAGGCCACATTGAAGTAGCATAATATGCTCCAACCCTACATATTATGTAGAGTTGGAGCAAAGTATTGTAGTAAGCGTATACAGCCCACCATCAGCTACTTTTGAAATGCTAACTTCTGTTGGGGCAGACCTAAATTAGATTATGGTTTTAATACTATAGATAAAGGTTTGATTGATCAATCGTTTAGTTTAGAAATTACGATCTAATACGGCATTAAAGTGGAGAAAAATAAATAAAAAGATAAATGATAAAAATATTATTATTTAATAATCTATTCACAGTAGAAAGTCAAAAACTTGTTTGATGGTCTGTTATTATGTTTTTAACCATTGTATATACATAAAACTTAATAAGTAGCCCCATTTTTTTTCTTTAATTTTTTTTGTATATTTCGTGATGCGGATTTAGGGTAACTTTGATTTTTTTTTATAAAAAAAACTCCTTGGTCTATCGATGCGAGAGTTTTACTCTAGTGCTTATGATGATAAAAACTATTGGTTTTCGTTATAATAAAGAGATGAAACAAAATTGGGGTAAATTTTACACTGTGCGCTTCTACAACAAAACTCCGAGTGAGTTGCAAAAATTATCAATAAATAAATTTAAACAAACTATCAAACATATCCTTTGTAAAAAGGCTTATTACAAAATATCAGATTATCTAAAAAGCATGGGACGACTTTTGCTCCAACTCGAAAACTAACAACCTAACAAGGTAAAGGTTTCTTGTTCGCTTCTTTACTTTACCTTAAAAAGATTGAAGTGAACAAAAAATCAAAGAGATCACTTTATTTCCCTGTTTTTTACTTATGTAATTTTAATTTTGTGACGTGTCCTGTAAGGTCTAAAGGAAATAAAACACTTTGGTATTTGATATTTGACTGGTGTGTTTTCAGATGGTTAGTTCACGTTCTGATTACAACAAACGCACGCAGATAAGGGGTTTTAGTCACACTCTTAGCTATTAATCATGTCTTTTTATTCGTCCAGTATTCAGCAGTAATTTTTCCCTAAAACATTACCTATGTACTCGTAGTCATTATTGTGATGTCCACGAGCTAACTACCTAGTCTAGTGTAGATAATGTCGTCTAGATAAAAACCCCTAACCTCAGTTAGACCTGAAGAGTTAAATTTCGCAAAGTCGGCAATGTATGTCAGTGAACTAGCGCTAAGTGAACTGACTCTAAACGGCAAATCTCATTTAGATGAGAGTTCTTGCTAGTAGTAGGTATTGATGACATCGCTCCGAGTTCCTATTCGTGGAGATTTGGAACGAACGCCAAAACATTCACCGACGAACTGAGCGAAAACGTTGGCACGGTAATATTCCACAACTGGAGCACCTTCTCGTAGGAGGAAATTGCATATTACTTAATCAAATTATCCGTGCGCAATGTGAGAGTAGAGACCCTGGCCCTATGTAGTAACAATGTGTACCTACCTGCTGCGTTTCAGTCGGTGAGAGCAGCGGCCTGAAGCCCAACCGCGCCGTCGCCAAGCACATCCCGGGGGGCGCGCCCCTCGAGCAGCTGGGGGCGCGCGCCTCCACGGCCTCCAGCGAGGTGTCGCGCGCACACATGCTCGTGCTCGAGCGAGGGGACAAGCTGAGCCAGCTGGAGGACCGCACCGAGCGGATGAGCAACCAGGTCTGTGCAGGACAGTAGACACTCCGTGGAAGCTCTTTATTCTGACCGAAAATAGTCACATCGAACCCGCCGATGTTCATTAACGATGCACCAGTCGCTGGCTGTGGGACAGGTTTAGTCTTCATCAGGACTTACTGACTCGGTCCTCGCAGAGATTACCATACTTATAGATGTGCTCGTCGGTAAACTTATCGATTTATTGTGTTGCAGTCTTTATTAGTAGGTACGCTACAACAGAAAATACTCTTTATTTTATCGTAAAACATTCATACTTTGTGTATGACTTGGAGTATCATTAAGGACATTTAAATTTGTGATGTCGGTCTAGCGCTTTAAGCGCCGTGATCACACCTCGTGCACCGAGTGTGAACTTGTTCTTCTGTTGCAGGCGGAAGCTTTCTCCTCCTCGGCGCACCAGCTGATGCTCAAGTACAAGGACAAGAAGTGGTACCAGCTGTAAGGTCCTCCGAGTCTGTCGCAGACAAGTGCCACCCCACGTTACCAATATACAGATTAGATTGTAATCTAATCTTACTGATTCTAGTCTACCACTAGAAGTGTTAAATAGTTTCAATAGTCTCTGTCGAGAGCCGCCATCTTGGCTTCCTTCCGGATTATTTCAAGTACTCAGTAAGTGGTTAGCGGCCGTAAGGAGTCGCAGTTTGAGGGCTGAGATAAGATGAGATAACTTTTGTCTTATTGTCAGAGTATTTAGTAATTGGTTGACGTTTCGGTCGGTCGGAGGGAGGCACCGCACCGGTCACACAGTCGAGGTGCTATGTGAGTTCCGCAGAGGGCGCCCGCGCCGCCAGAGCTTAGCTACCCACGTAGTGATCTTATGAACTTTATATATATATATATATATAGACTCTTACTTGAGTTAGGTGTGACTCGCAATGAACGCACAAACTTCTCATGAAACATTCGGTCAGTAGTGTCCCGCTTCCAGCTACACGCTGAATCGTTCAATTATTTCGGTGCCTGTACTGTACTGTACTGTACTGTACTGTACTATACCGTGCTAGAAGGGAACTGTGGCGGCTCTGCGCCGCGCTACGCCTCGCCGCCGATCACGCGATGTGATACTGTAAATATTATAACGAACGCATATTATATATAACTAATTCTTAAATCTTTTTATACAAAGTATTTTACAGTAGTGATCCTCGCTCGGCGACTCTTTCCTCGTCTCTAAACTCTTTCCGTTTGTCGTTATTGTTGCGCTCTCATCTGCATTCACTTTATGTACCTATATAAAATGTTTATTCTTATATCTATGTACTTATGGTATTTCCGTTGATTGTGTTGTGTTAGTGCGTTGCGCGAGTTAAGATTATTTTGATCGTTGCTGATTATTACGATACGATGTAAATTATGTAGTTACGATGGAAATTAAAAATAAAATAACTTTAGGATAGTCTAAGTGAAACTATGTTGATCTGTATAAAGTTAAATAAGTGAATTAATTAAATGATAAATATTTTAAAGATTTGAAAATGAAGCATTGGATGACAATAATTTGGTAACATTCCTCACCGGGGCGGCGGCAGCGGCGGCGGCGGCGGACGGTTATGACGGTCGAGTGTTCCGTTTATCGGGAGCCTTTACTTCCGTTGCAGCAGTCTGCCCCTGTTCTACCAAGTGTACGAGGTACTAGGAACCTAGTATTCAGTTTCCTTCTCTTCCTCTCTTCCTCCCGGTACTCATCGGCTTCCTTGCCTCCGGGCAACTCTCTGACACTCATTATATTAGTGTTAACGTACAAAGTCTCGTACTATTCACGTTTCCTATTCGAACGGCATTCGTCGCTTAGTTTTGTATATCGCCTTGGACAGAGCAATACGAGTGCGGGCACAGCCTGGACCAGACCAATCGGTGTCGTGTTGGTGTTGCTAGCTAATAAAATAGTAAAATAATATATAAAACGGTTAATGCTAATGTGTAAATCGCTGTTAGGTACTATACATAAGTGTAGAGCGCAGAGGTTAATACGTACCTCCGTGTATGTATGCAATCGAGATGGGTCGTGTCCTCGTCGTGTCGCGTGTAAGTGTACCTAATGATAGTAGTATCGGTGTATCGCATGGCAATAATAGTGTGGGTGGGAGTCGCGCCGCCCGCGCCCTTCTGTAGGTAGGTACAGTCGCCCGCGCCGCGCCGCGCCGCGCCGCGCCGTGGCTAGTCCTATTGTGATGTTCTGTAATAAGTTCACTCTCTTTTGTTGTACGTAACGTCCATGGTAGGTAGGTATTCGCGTTAGCTTACTCTATAGTAATGCTAGTTCAGTGCTACGTATGTGTTAGCTGTATTGTGTAAATGGATGCCAAAGTTGCGTTATGTACCTACCTAGGTACCTAGCTATTTGGTTACTAATGTTGTTTCTTGTTCACGATAGATGTACTTGAGAAGAGTATCAATAATGTTTTAACCAGAATTAGTTGTTAACTGTAAGTTTTATTCGGAGCCATATTTTGATAAGCAGTTTACGATTTGACGCTAGTTGAGTTAGTATGAATGTGAGGCGATGAGGGAGACATTGGTTCGTTGGAGAGCTTGTATAACTGAGTGCATATCATAGCTATGAGTACCTGCACTTATCGCAAGGTGTACATACATATATAAAAGTACTATATTTTGAGACGGCACACCACATTTTGAGACGGCACACCACATTTTGAGACGGCACACCACATTTTCTAACATAACGTACTTAGATACCTATGTATTGACATTTGACATCACGCTATAGGTAGGTAAGGTTACCCACTTAATGTATGAGTTTGTACATGTATTACCTTCAGTCCAGCTTCACGATTAACGATTCGATACAACTGTAGCCACCAGCTACTATATGTATCCATCACTCACATTGATAGAGTTTCATTGTTACGGTGTTGCACAGGTACTTTATTAATGAAAATATAGTATTATTCATTCTAAACAATTGATTGCGAAATAATAATTTTTGGTATTGTGATAAGTAGTTCAGAATGTTGTTGGATTGAGTGATATCTATATAATATACCTACTAATTAGTTGAACAAGTATATTTTTGTGTAGTAGGTACCGAGTTGTTGTTGCGAGGCGGCACCAGAGGGCGCCGCACCGACCTCGGCAATAACTGTATTATATTCTCTTATCAAGTTAAGTTTTATGAATTCTATTGATTGTTAACGAGAGATGAACGCTGATTCATATTTATATTAAATGCAATACAAATATTGTAAATGTAAATGCAAGTTCCATTTCAAACGCTAAATCATATTTGGAAATTATGGGACTAAATTATTAATATAAGATTTGTAAATAAATAATAAAACCAAAAAACTTGTGGCAAATTATTACCTGTTAATCTGTCATAATTGTAGAATTCTTTTCAACATTATTTTGTATGGATAGACGACTGTCACTTTTCTAAAAGTTGGAGAAAGAGCAACTTATAGAGGTATATAATAAGTATACATATTGTATATAAAGGATGCTGTTGAATTATATTCATTATTTAGTTTGGTAGATGATTATCATAGTCATTATATATAAATAACTTATGAAAATAAAAATATATCAAAGTATCGAGGTATTTTCATTTCAAGCTAAGGGGAGTTTAAAGTTCAAACCAGAGTAGGTATAGGTACCTAGGGGAGGGCAGGAGCAGGAAGCATTCATACAGTAGGTATAGGTACCTAGGGGAGGGCAGGAGCAGGAAGCATTCATACAGTAGATATAGGTACCTAGGGGAGGGCAGGAGCAGGAAGCATTCATACAGTAGGTATAGGTACCTAGGGGAGGGCAGGAGCAGGAAGCATTCCTACAGCAGCCATATCTACAAAACTAAGCACGTTGTTGAAGCGTTTTTGTCGTTGTATAATTATAAACATAATTATGTCAATCCCGCCTGTAGGTACTTACACAGGCTAACCGTGAAACAGCGCACATTTGTTTGAGCCCATACAACAGATCGGACATTAGCAATAAAATATTTCATTGCATTTTAGGCCCACAGTTGAAGTTAAGGAGTAAATGGTTTAAAACTGATTTAATTGTATGGGAAACAACATCTAATACCTACCTACCGGATGCGGTGATGCATACCTAGGTACCTAGATGCTTTAAGGCAGGCTGTAGACAGCGGGCCAAGGTGGGTGTTGGGCCAAGTGGGCCAACACTGTGCATCTTCCCCTGCCCAACTAGCCCATCTCCTTGAAGTACCGAAACAGGACTTTTGGTGATTAGCAGCTTCGTTTCAGCTTTTCTAGGTGTGAAAGTCTTGATGCCTCAATAACTCATTATTGAAACCTGCCCTTCCATCTACATCATACTCACTTCCCGGGTTCGTGCTTATAAGGAACGACCGCGTCCATTGTGGTGGCGGTGGGGTGGCCATATATCTCCGTGCACATATCCCTTACTCTGTAGTGAGCACGTCCCCCTCACCACCTCCGTCAGGTGCGGGAGAGCATCTTTTTATTGAGATTAGTCTTTTACACACCAAAGTACTTCTCGGGGTCTATTACAGCCCTTCCCTTCGCATCAACTTCTCCTCATTTGATAAACTCCTCGAGGACTTTGCCCCTTTATAGAGCCATACCATCATCATAGGTGATTTTAACACGTGCCTGCTCAAACATGACTTTCGGACCCGAAGTTTGGAAACCCTTGTTTCCTCCAATAATCTTAACGTCCTTCCCTTGAGTGCTACGCACCATTTTCCAAATTGTACCCCTTCTCTAATAGACCTTATCCTTGTCTCCTCCATCAATAACGTTCATAAGCACGGGCAGTGCCCCGCGGACGCCTTCTCTTATCACGACCTAATATTCATGTCCTATAAAATCCGCCCGCCGAAAGCAAAGCCCAAAATTATCACACAACGTAACATTACCAGTATAGATGTAGAAAGCCTACGCGAAGATGCACGACAGATTGACTGGTCGGCGGTAGAGAACGCTGATACTAGGTACTGATGACAAGTTCAGCTCTTTCAACTCTGCCATTATATAAGCTTATACGATGAACATGCGCCGCTAAGGAAAATTAAACTGAAGCATCTGCCAGCGCCTTGGCTCACAAATCAGATAAAAGAGATTATCCATCGCAAGAACGTGGCCAAGTTTAAGGCTAAGTGTTGTCCTTCGGAAGCGAATGTCACTAAATACATTGAGCGTCGAAATCTGTGTAACAAAGTGTGTAGGGACGCCCATCGCCGTCATATCCACAATTCTGTCCAAAACGAAGACCCTTCCAAAGTCTGGAAGTTTCTTCAAACACTAGCGGTTGGCAAATCACGTAACGACACACTTCCCAAAGATATAGACGTAGATTCTTTAAATCGACATTTCTCCTTGTCTTCCCAATTTGATGGGATACTTAAATCTAACACTCTTCAGGCTCTTTCTCTGTTACCAACCCCTGTCACTTCACTCTTTTTTCTAAGTCAGTTCTCCGATTGTGATGTTAGGAGAAGCGTCTTGTCAATCACATCAAATTAAATTTAAAATTTATGAAATTTTAAAATTAAATTTAAATTTATGAAATTTATTGTAGAAACTGTGTACAAAAAAGATCTTAAAAGCTAGGTGAAACAACAGTTTATCCATTAATTATGGACGTACAACATTTAACTTACATAACTAGGTAAATTATTGATTATTAAATTCTTTAATGTCATAAAAACATTCTTCTAAGAGCCACCTACGGAGTTTTGTCTTAAATTTACTAGTAGGCAGTTCTCTTATGTGTTTAGGAATTTTATTAAATACTTTTATAGTCATAATAGAGCAATTTTTCCCACTCAATGCAGTTTTGTGCGGAGGTAATAAAAGCCTAGTGGGATATCTTTTTTTAAAACAGAGTTAGTTTTATCTTTATAGTGGTTAAAAAATGAAGCATGCTCTTTTACAAAACAGCCAATTTGGAAAATATATAAACTAGTCAACGTTAGGAGTTTATGTTTCTTAAAGAGAGGCCTGCATGACTCTAATGGGCCTATTCCAAAGACTGCTCTTACACACTTTTTTTGAATGATGAAAGCTCTCTTGATGTGCGTAGAGTTACCGAAAAGCAAAAGGCCATACCCTAGTACTGAGGTAACGTAGCCAAAATATGCGGTTAAGGCAGTTTGTTGGCCTGATGTTCTTCTTAATCTTTTCAGGGCAAAAACGAAACGATTAAGTTTTTTGCTCATTTGCTCTATATGCGATTTCCAATTTATATGTTTGTCTAATGTTATACCTAGGAATCTTATTTCGTCAGTTTTTTCTATTATTTCATTTCTACATGTCAGGGTGATGTTGTATATATTATTATTATTAGAATTAATGTTATTATTATAATTTTGAAAATGTACGTATTTAGTTTTTGAAATATTAGCTTGTAAATTATTACACTCTAGCCAATTCACCACTGATGCAGTCTCCGAGGTAAGAGAGTCAATTAGAGTTCCATCCTTCTTCTCATCGGCAACTACAATCGAGACATCGTCAGCAAAAAGAACACATTGATTATTTGCGATATTCGGCAAATCATGACATAAACAAGAAATAGCAACGGGCCCAGAATACTGCCCTGTGGCACACCAAAATGATTTGGTTTAGCGGTAGATTGAAAGATAGTCGATAAAATTTTATTGTTGCTTAAGTTCTTAACTTCTTCTGTTTCCGCCCCGTCAGGTAGCTTTTTAACCAATCCAGAGCAAAGCCTCTTATTCCGTACATTTCACACTTTTTCAGCAATTTATCCACAAAGTCAAAAGCCTTGCTCATGTCATAAAATATAACTGAAACTGGTATACGCCTGTCAACAAAATCTACAACCTTGCGCACAAGTGCAAATGCTGCTAGTGTAGTCGACTTGTTTTTCTGGAATCCATTCTGTTCCTCCGCTATTATGTTGTATTTATCAAATAATTCTGTCATTCGACGAAGAATGGATTTCTCGAAGATCTTAGCAAAAATAGGAATAAGAGTTATAGATCTATAATTGTTTAACTCTTCGTAACTCCCTTTTTTATGTAAAGGTTTTATGACCGATAGTTTAAGCCTTACCGGGAAAGTACCCTGAGAGATAGAGAGGTTGAGGAGATACTTTAGGACAGGACAGATTATAAAAACGCATTGTTTTAGTATGTGAGTGGAAATTTTATCAAAACCTACTGATTTCGTATTATTTAACGAAAGTACAATCTTTATGACTTCAGCGTCGGTTATTGGCTGAATACTGTGAGAGTTTGTTTTAATTCTAGGTAGATCATTAAGTTTGATATTTTTCTTAATCTTGCCTTCTTGATCTTTGTTTGTAATATTAATAAAATAATCATAAAAACTCTCAGCTATAAGTTGGGGTTCGGTCAGTAATTCCCCTTTATAATTTATAGATTTAATATGGTCTAGAGATCGTTCACAATCGACTTTATCCTTAATAATATGCCACGTAGCTCTACATTTGTTTTTCGATTTTTTTAGGAAGTTATTATTAATTTTTTTCCTTGACATATTTATACATTTTCTTAAAGTGGCACAATATTAGAATGAAGAAATATTTAGTAACAATTCCGCGTATAACCTTCTCTGATAGTATTCATCAAAGTAAGTTGTCTACTAGTTTCGTCTCTCCACGAGACATCTTCAGGACACCACAATACTCGACCTTGACATTGAGATTGGTAAGCACAGCAACACCGACAGAGTCCCGCCAGTGATGTTGCCTCTCCGAGCTTCGCGCGCCAAGTGAAGCATTGCCCGCAAAACCCCCCTTTATATTGTCACGGATCAAACAGTGCGCACACAAAGTTCATAGTGTGTGTGTGGCAGTACTATTGTTTGAAAAGATTCGTAATAACGGTGACCTAGGCAAACCTGTACTAAGTTCATTCAACAGTGTATTATTACTATATTTTGTAATTTCTAAATTTTCTAAGACTGACATCCTAAATCCCTTATCACAAGTATGTAAAATAGAAAAACAATGATTTTGACTTAAAGAATGACCAGATTCCAATAAATGTTTTGCAAAGTTAGATTTTTCTGGATAATTGTTTCTATAAGCAGCTAAATGTTCTTTATACCTAACCTGAAAACTACGACCCGTTTGACCTACATAAATACCATTACATTCGTCACATACCAACTTATAAACACCCGATTTTTTATTGTTATCTAACCTATCTTTACCGTTACAAATCTGTTTTAATAAATTGTTTGTTTTGAACGCTGCGTGTACTTTATGTTTAGACAAAACTCTTGAAACTCCGTCACTCAATGGACCTAAATAAGTTAAACTGCCCACAAATTTGTCTATCCTTTCTGGAGCTACGGGATACAATAAGGAACGGATAATGTTTTGTTGTTTACTTCTTATTAAACCATCAACCATCTTTCTACTAGGTATATCCATTACTTTCAGCCGTGTGGTAAATAATAGATAGCTCTCTGTTAAAGTTCTCCTGAGATAAGGGGACTGACATCATTCTATGGACAAAACTACGGTAAGCTGATAGCTTATGTTGGAATGGATGACAAGATGAATTTGGTATTGTAATATCTGTGTAAGTAGGTTTTCTGTAAATTTGAAAATCATGCCTATTGTTTAACCTAGTTATTGTCAAATCTAAAAAGTTCAGTGAACCACCAATTTCTAATTCAAGTTTAAATTTTATTTTTGGATGAATTGCATTAAGTTTGTTAACGAACAGTTCTATTTGACGCAAACTTCCAGTCCAGCATATGATAATGTCATCTACATAACGATAATAATATAAAATGTTTAATTCCCCTATAATGTTTTTATTCTCAAAACTGTCCATGAAAATGTCTGCCATAAGTGGACTTAGTGGTGAACCCCATAACCCTTCTTTCTGTTTGTAATATTGATTGCCAAATTGGAAGTAATTTTGTTGCATACAAGTTCTAGTCAAAGATATTAACTCCTCCTTTTCTGCCGGAAGTACTCGTTGTCGCTCAAGATGTCCTTCCAATATTATCAAACTCTCCTCATAAGGTACGTTTGTAAATAAACTTTCTACATCCAGCGATAATAACTTTGCATTGTGAGGCAGGCTAACATCTTTAACTTTGTTGACCAAATCCATACTATTCTTTAAGCTATACTTTGGATTGAATCTAGATCTACTTTTTAATTCGTAATTTAAATATTTTGATAAACCATATGCTGGTGCTCCTATGTAAGAGACAACGGGCCGGATTGGAATATTATTTTTATGTATTTTAGGTAAACCATACAACATTGGTGTTCTTGGATTCATAGGAATTAAATATTTAAGAGAGTTTGGAGAAATAAAGCATGAGTTTTTTGTCATTTCTTTTAATTCCTGTGTGAAAACTTTGGTTGGGTCGGAATTCAATAATTCAAAATCATTGCCCTGTATAACCTCATTAACCTTCTGCACATAAGTACCCCTTTCTAAGATAACTACAGTATTACCCTTATCTGCTTTTGTTATCACTAAGCTATTTTGATCTACCTTATTCCTTAAAGATTTAAAAACATTTAATTCCCTTGGTAAACTTGGAACAATAGCTGAACTAATTGGTTTCTTTATTAAAGAGGCTACCTCATGTTTAACCCCTTCGTCAGCTTTACCCCTAACAATTGCCATCTCTGAATCAACAGCCAAAATCTCCAAAGTTTTCTTATTTAAAACTGGTTGTAAGTTGTATTTAAAACCCTTTTCTAACAGTGATAATTCTGAAGTTGTGAACTGGACGCCACTATGATTTTCTACGCGTTGATAGAACGTATGAGGACATGGTTGCTGCACAGTATTACTATTCCCCCTTAGTCGGTCTACCCTCTGTTTGTCTCTAACTAATCGATCTAATTTCCCTGTCTGAATTATATATTTCCTGTGGGCTAACTCAGCAGCGTATTCCCTAGCTTTATTATCTAGTAAATCAAATTCTATGTTGTGTAAGGAATAAGCTAACTCCATGTGTAAAACTCCCAAGTGAGTTTTATAGTTGTCTCTGATAGTAAACCAATGTTTTATTTCCTCATTTAACCAAGTATTCCTAGCCCTTATCAAAGCAACATTAGCTGCCCTACTATTTGTATTACTTCTAATGTTAATATAAGATGGAATAACCTCCAAATGTTTACACTGTTGATTGAACCATACATTTTGAGCTGCAATACGATGTGACTGAGTGAGTTTGATGTATAATTTTGCCTGTTCAGCTGTACCTGCTGATCTAAGACAGGTGACAAGCGCAAATGCGGTCGGCAATGACAATATAAGTCGTAATATGCTGCTGCCCATTCTCGACGATGTTATTCATGTCCTTGTCCACATCCATAACCACTCTATTTCCAGTAGCACCTTCCCAAGCGCCTGGAAAAATGCCAAAATTATTCCTCTTCCTAAAAAATCTAGACCCACCTCCTTTTCCGATTTCCGACCCATTTCTATTCTTCCTTTTCTCTCAAAGGTACTAGAGCGTCTGATACACAATCAGCTCAGCCGATTTCTCTCTAGCAACTCTCTCTTGAATCCTCTACAATCTGGTTTTCGTCACGGTCACAGCACCTTGACGGCCCTTTCTAAAATAATGGATGACATTCGCCGGGGCATGGACAGTAGGCTTGTGACTGTGTTGTCATTGCTTGACTTCAGCAACGCCTTCAATAATGTCGGCTTTGAAATTCTTACTGCTGTGCTTCGCTCTCTTGATATATCTCCAATTGTTACTGACTGGTTTCAAAGTTATCTGTTTGGTCGCCGGCAACGCATCCGTCTGGACGATACATTCTCGTCTTGGTGTGATGTCACTGCTGGTGTTCCACAGGGCGGCATACTTTCCCTCTTCTCTTCGCAATTTTCATAAACTCCATATCAGAATCTTTGTCTAGTTCCTATCACCTGTACGCTGACGATCTCCAGATCTACCAACATGCTCCAATCAATGATCTTACATCAGCTATAAGGTTAATAAATGATGACCTCTCACGCATCCTTATATGGAGCAAAGCGCACGGTCTTCTGGTGAACCCTAAGAAGACTCAAGTCATCGTTGTGGGTAGTTCAAGGACGACTGCTAAAATCGACATGAATACCTGACCTCCTATCTCCTTTGACGGTGTTACAATTCCTTTATGCAAAACCGTCAAAAACTTGGGTCTGATCGTAGACCATGAGTTGTCCTGGGGTCCGCAATTGACTGAGCTCAGCCAAAAATGTTCGCATCGGCCGGCTCACTGCGGCGACTGCGCAATTTCTTTCCAACTTCCACTAAGGTAACACTAGCCCAGTCCCTTTTGCTCCCCAACCTTGACTACGCCGACGCCTGTTATCCGGACCTCACTGAAGATCAACTAAATAAGCTTGAGCGCCTTCAGAATTTCAGCATCAGGTTCATATTTGGCCTTCGCAAATATGACCACGTTTCCGAGTATCGCGCTAAACTCAAGTGGTTACCCATCCGACTTCGCAGGAATACTCACATACTATCTCTCTTGTGCAGTATCTTGTTCTATCCTCCCAGCCCATCTTATCTCAAGGAGCGCTTTAAATTCCTCTTCGACTCTCACTCTCTATCTTTGCGTTCCTCTGAAACCCTCGTCTTAGAAGTTCCTTCTCACTCTACTACTTTCTATGAAAAATCCTTCACTGTACAAGCTATCCGTCTATGGAATGCTCTTCCCCTGGATATCAGACGTGCAAAATCTCTCCCTATCTTTAAAAAACTGCTTCATCAACATTATTTATTATCTGTGTAACAATTAGAATAACCTTATTTTTGTGTTTATGATAAGTAGGTATTATAGTACGTAGTGTAGGTGTAACTATTATTGTTTTTTATTTCTTATAATTAACTCATAACGCCACCGTCTTTATTGTTCTTTTATGTCCAGTCCATCCCAAGGTTGCCTGGAAGAGATCGCTCAAAGCGATAAGGCCGCCCTTTGTACTTCATTATTGTCAACTTTTCCTCCTGTAGGTATGTATTTTGTGTTGTGTGGTACAATAAAGAGTTTTCTATCTATCTATCTAACTCTTCAAACCGTCTTATGCCTATATTCCTCTGTGGCCGTGCAGTGTACCACAACGTACACAGTCTCTTGTTCCTGCAAGCAGGTATGCACGACTCAGGCTCCAGTCTTGAGAAGTCGATGGTAGCAACGGTATTGGACAAACGTGTAGAGATCTTCTCGGCGAATGTTCGTAGTTTAGTAACGTACACTGGTCGGCCAACCAAATAGCGTCGGTGCATAGGTACCTACATCAAATGTTAATGGTGCGCTCCGCAAACAGTGTTCACAAGTTGGCCTCTTATTCAGTTCCTTGTTCTATTCCGATGAATAGTCACCATGCAGGCCACCATCTTTCTCAAAACGCTAAAGATTCAGTACCTACGACAACTCGTAAATAAAATCCGATATTTTGAGCCAGAATGCTGGCCACGCACCAGAATCAGAATCAGGATTCGGACCAGCAGCGTCGTGCGAGTCCAGTCTATTTTGGAACCAGAAGGGAATATTATTCTGATCTGATCAATATGGCCGGATCCAAAATTTAACCGGATAGCAATCCCTAGTCAAGATAAACAACATCAGCTACGTAGACGACATAGTGGTGGTGGACCCGACAGCGATGTCCGTCGAAGAGATGCTATAAGTCTGTGCTGAGTACGCTGCTTCTCATTGTCTCCCGTTACAATTTAAAGAAGTGCCAATTCCCGAACATCATACAACATATGTATATAAATACACAGCTTTGATGACCTTTTAATTAAATTGAACTATGTGCATGATCAAGAGTGTAACTATACTCCGCCCAAGTTACGTTGCATAGCTGCAGATAACCCCCCTCCGGGTAAGCGCCATATACATACGCAAAGATAAAGACGTTGTTGGTTTGTATTTCCATAAGCCCAATTTAATAATTTATTAAATTTTCCGAGGTTGGTGTTCTTCCATAAGCATAGTCACTTTCCATCAGGTGATATTGCGGTCAAACGCAGGTATATTAACTGTAACGATTCCACTCGCCGCGTCGACAATTGAACAGAACGCTTAAGCACGCATAAGTTGGCAGCATTGTGCCTATGCGCCGGCCGCTTATCCTTCACGGAATTAGAGGTTACTTGTCACTTTCTCGCGGACAACAAACTCCCTAACTGAGATTCTGTTTACTTTTATTCCGTGATTAAATCTTAAATAACTTACCTAAAACTATTCTACTGTGAACCCCATATCGGGGTTCCATCCTGCGGGTTACCGCTGCACTACACCGTCGGCCATACTGACGCCACTCCTTTTGACGATCTCTGTATAAAAGTCCGCTAAAGTATATAGATTTTTATCAAACTAACACTAATTAATTAATTAGTTAACACAATTAATGTACCGGACTGTTAAATTAAAATGCATGTTTTCTTTAAAGGTATATTTTACAAGAAACAGAACTAGATACAATCGAAATCAACAATACTAAATGCTTAAGATTAATATATAAAATTTGACAACACTCAAAGGCAACTAATTGCACTAATACATTTCACAGCTTTAAAGTAGGTACCCTTACTCTACAATTCTAGCCCCCAGGAAGACGATTCCGACCTGCGCACCCCGCACGAACCCCGGCTAGTGCTCGCACACCTCGCACGAACCCCGGGTAGTGCCCCTACACCCCGCACGAACCCCGGCTAGTGCTCGCACACCTCGCACGAGCCCCAGCTCGCCACAGAGACAGAGAGCAGAAGCACCTCCGTCCCATTATAACTTTCACGATTTACAATGTGCAAAGCTTTTTTAATCTCAAGCTACAATGACATCCCTTGATTCGTTATAAACAAATTTTGTTTAGATTTAGGAATCGAGGTATTTACAAGTATGAATGTCGTCGTATACACACTGGTGCAGTATACACACTGGCACAGTATGCACACTGGTGCAGTATGCACACTGGCGCAGTATGCACACTGGCGCAGTATGCACACTGGTGCAGTATACACACTGGTGCAAGTCACTACTTCTCGTGTCGCTATTCATGTTTTTACAAAATGTTAAAATATTGCATTAATTTTTGAAGCGCTTTTTCGATGCGTGCTTGGGCGAAATATTTAATATTTGACTGCCCGTAATACTAATCTAGGTAAGTCATGTTATCTTACATGTAGTTGTCAATAGAAACAAGCAAGTCTACCGTTCAAACACGTTGCAGCCCTCCTTCCCTACTCTGTCCAAGTTGCTTCAGCTGATGTATTGTACCTATCTCTGCAATCGCTAGACATATTGCGGTATTCTTGATTATTTATTTAAAATAGAAAGCGTTCCGTTTTTTTAACACAGAACACAATAATATAATTTTGGGTACGTACAAATATTTCATTTAGCACCTACGTATCTGCGAATGCGTGCGTGGCACGCCTCACGATGCGGAGGACGGAGGCCAGTTCCTAGACTCTTGCTAAACATTTGGCACAATCTCACCACATAGCGATCATGTACCTAACTATAGATAGATACTATGCGGTCCGGCAGAAGTGGAGTAATCGCGGCAAGCTGCAGCCGGCGGCTGCGGCTGCGGCGGTGGCTGCGGCGGTGGCTGCGGCGGTGGCTGCGGCGGTGGCTGCGGCGGTGGCTGCGGCGACGGCGACGCGCATCATGAAGCGCGACACTCGCGCATTCTCATCATAATAGTAAATCACATACCGAAATGATTCAACAGGTGCATGTTCAAGGCACAGTAGCTCACTGGTCGGAACTGCGCGACCTACAAGTGAGAGTGGAAACAAACTAAACCAACGAACGCCACTTGTGCCTAACTCAGTCCTAAAATACAAATTGCCTAGATAAATGGATCATAAGTACATTTATTCCAAATGTTTTAAGGCCCTGCCTCAGAATCTCCACAACTATGAGACGTGACTTCTCTTTAATATATTGTAAATTATCTACTGGAGCATTCAAATTACTTTGTTCAAATGTACACCGACTCAAACTAAACCTACGATATCAGTTCACAATATGTTTGGAAAACTATGAGAGATGTGCCAAATATCTGTTGTTGATAGTGTTATAATTAAATTAACGATATGATAAGAAAAAAAAAACAAATAAAAACCAAATCAAAGAAAATCTATTTGATTAGTTTTCGTGCGTGGAATTGTAAAGAGATCTGTCGCAGACAACGCACAAAGTTTGTCAGAGTTCATACAAACATACAAACAAACAAACAAAGCATAACGCTCATAAATTAATTAAAATTACTATAAAATAGTTGCACTAGCAAAGACATACGTGATAAAAACTAAAAATGTCTACAATAAAGATATTTTGATAGAGAACCAGTCGAAAAGGGACGTTCCGAACGATCGATATGTCGCAACTGATATAATGTACTTATCGATATGGATGCCGAAGATGCGATGTCTCTACTTTAATGCTCAATGTAAATTATATCCAAATATTATTCTCAAATACAGCATATATCATTCAATAATAGGACATTCCACTGAATACCTAACGCCCTACTTACAATGTACATAAGCTAAATTACTTTAGATAGGTACGCGTTAAGGCTACACGTTTCGAATATAAATTTATATAATTCATCCCTATGTAATGGATATTTAAAGGCCAAATTGTACTCAAGACGATGATTTGACAGTGAAGTGAACACAACAAAGTAATTATCATTCAACTGACCCACCAATTAGAGACTCGACTCGAGCGAGACTATCTGTAGGTAGGCACTGTGCTGTACTCTACAACCGCAAGGTTCATGGATGAACACAACGTATCAATAATATAATTGGACATTTAACGTAACGCCGCTTCACACCGCTAATATAGACCTAAACCAATTTGTTTTGTATCACAAGTTATTTGTCAAATTATTATCAAACAAGTTTGAGAACATTTATGAAATTAACGCATACGCTAACTAACCTCAAATATCTTGATGAACAAAACACGAAACTGTTATTTATTTTTATATAAGCTCGGCGATCGCCTCATTTGAATATATAATATCGTTGAATATTTATTGCATGCTTTAGGAGCTCTCCTGTCCTGTCCTACGCCCTAACAATAACAACATACTAACTAACTCCTTCACAATTTAAAGACGCTAAATGATAACTTACTAAGTCGTTCAATTACCCTGAAACTTGAGAGTATTTACAAAATAGCGATATGTTACCTCGCAAAATGTTATCTTTTTACAAGATATGTTAACAAAAACAAAAAACAATAATGATAACCGTGTATTATTTGGACCCCAATGTTAGCGAGTAATAAACTAAAACTTGACTTTTGTGCAGGACAGGATGTTACCAAAACATTACTGATACAACATACATAACGACACTATGTTTATATAAAGCTATAACATATATATGTATACTATTGCGATTCATTCAAGTACCTAAATTAACTATCTATCTATAACAAGGTTGTCTGGTAGAGATCGCTCGTGAGCGATAAGACCGCCAATTTGTAACATTTCTTTTTTTTTGTTTAAATTGTTTGTAAACTGTGTTGTTAAGTGTGCAATAAAGTATTTTCTATCTATCTATCTATTATATATAATACGCAATTCGTCTGATTTGGGATTTTGGTAGTTGTTTATGTATTTCCTTACGAGCTAGTTCTAATGTGAGACCGATTGTGTCTACGGATATCAGAATCTGCAAAGGTTGCTGCGAGGCAAGGGAACGTTCCCCCACCCGACCTCCACTCCAGCAATGTATCCAATACGAACTTCTACTGTTATTATATACCTAGTAGAAGGTTGCACAGGTGGCGCTGGCCTCGCAAATCGACACATTCCAATAGCCCATTGTAAAATATTAATATATACAACTATAAATATAACGATCAACTAAAATTTAAATTAATTTTAGTCTAAATGTCGTTGAATTAAAATAATGACCGGTTTAACCTACGTTATATACGTTATAAATGCCGTTTTCTTATAAGTTAACGTTTAATCACATTCAAACGAAGCGAACTCTATAGACCGCTCCAATATATGTACAGTCCCTAGGTTAATGTACACAGGTCACACCGATCTTTAAGGCACGATTATGTTAAGAGAAACGTTGAACAATGAGGTGGTTCATATCGACAGACCGGACTCGGTACTTTGTATTTATTACATGACATGAGTCGTGCCGTCGATAACCTGACGATAAAGCCCGGCGCGACCTCTAGATAAACGAACTAGAGGGCAGTAGTGAGACGACCTCGATGCATCATCTCTCACTGGCCTCCGTGACCTCCACCACCATCGCGGTATCTATCACAGCATCCGTAACTTGTAACACGTTATCGTCCGTTACGGTCTCGGAACTTATTGATTCAACAGGAATCTCCTTGAGCGGTGTAACACAGTTTACTTTGACTGGTGAATCTGAATTACTGCTATCCGGAAACTCTGCTTTTAGCTCCTCGGGCGAAGGAACCTCTTTTACTTCTACAGGTGGAGTAACCTCAGCTGAAATGGAAACCTCAGCGGGTAGAACCGCTCGCTTGGGTGAAGTGACCTCCGTGGGTAAAGTGAGTTCACTGGGTACAGCGGAGGGCTCACTTGGCAGCTGCCCTGGCGCGCGTCCGAACTGTGCAGGGGGCGTCACCAGCGCGGGGGTGAGAGGATCCGCTGACTCTGGCGGCAGGACCTGGAATGAAACGTTTCATTACGAGACGTAGCTCATTGGTCATTTCTACGTTGACCGTTGTTGCTTATAGAAAGGGCAAGGCAAATATTTAAGTGCGCGTTCTGAGTGCCGGCTCACGACACAGGCTCGGCCAGTGTGAGATCCTTAGGTAAAATCTTAGTCCTTCAGCAATGATGTTTTGACAGTTTTATAGGCCTCAATATAATGTATTTTAAAATACGTGGTACGTAGGTACATATATATACATTATAGGTAATACCTATAATGTATATATATGTACCTATATGTACCCGATCTAATTTTATATGTTAGCTGTAACTATTTGTAATTGGGGGGTCACAATTAGTGATGCTTTAAGTGTTCTTTAAGTGTATCCTCTGTTGGTAGTTCTAAATAAATAAATGTCAAGTACATCCACTATATACTATATACTATATACTATATACGATATACTATATACTATATACTATATACGATATACTATATACGATATACTATATACCTAATATTGCTGTTACATGATTATCTTTGCTGCAAATAAATATATTTTTATATAATGTTTATGTTAACACGGATTGTGGACCCTAGGATAGGAATACCTACTAGCAATTCCTGCTTCTGGGCTAATACTTGTCAAGTATTTCTTTCGTGCGCCGCGAAGGCATGGCACTGAATGTGTTGAGACGTACCTCTGCATGTATCGGCAGCGGCTGCAGGTTCGCGTTGACGATGTTGGCGATGGCGGCGGGGGTCATGCCGCTCATGGCGGTCAGTAGGTTGTTGGCCAGCTCCGCGCTGCCGGCCGCCTCCAACAGGTTGCTGGCCAGCTCCGCGCTGTGCCCCGCCTCAAGCGCCCCGCATCCCCGCGCCTCCAGCCCCAGCGCGCGCAGCCCCGAGCACAACCCTGCCGGGTCGCCCTCTGCAACACAACACTTGCATCAACAGGGTCAATGGACGCGGCTAGCACAGGACCCTGGTAGAGTACCCTGTGGGCCGGTCAGGGTGGGGGTCGCGGACCGCGCGCTGCATGCGGCTAGCGTTATTCGGATTGCCATCAGCTTTACTAATTACAATATAATAGACCCAGAAAGCTAACAATAGGCATTCGCTAATAGAATCATAATAAACTACCAAAGTGTGAACAATTCATTTTTGTCGTCAATTATTGTGTATCATTGTGTTGATCTTTGGGAGGAGCCTTTGTCGAGCGGCGGACGTCATACTGATGATGATGGACGTACCTTGAGGCGCGGGCTCGCTCCAGAAGGGCGCGAAGGGGTCCTTCGGCGGCGGCGCGGCGAAGGCGGGCGGCGGCGCAGTAAATGCATCGAACTGCGCCCAGCCCTCGCCGCCCGGAGCAGTGCTGCCACTGTCGCTTTCCCATGCTGCCAGTTACAATAAATGTTATTATCTGCGCTTGACATTGTTTCATCAGAGTGGGTCCACCGCGCACATGGCTAGTATCCGTCGGTCCGGGCCGCCGCCGCCGCCGCCCCGCCCCGCACCGCCGACATTCACTTAGGACAGGTTACATACATCATACAACATCAGTTATAAATACGAAGTCGGCAAAACTACTGGGTCTCTAATTTTGAATAGATTTAGATTCAGACCGCAATAACATACATTATGTATGTCGTTTTTTAACCCATAAATCAATTCCTATGGGATATAAATACCCTTAAAACGAACGTGTGTGATGCCGACTGTCCGGCCAAGTTCCTAGTCAGCGACTATTCGGTAAAGTGCGCAGAATCCGGCTTCTTACTTTGTATGTATTTCTCAATAAAAAGTAATACCTAGGAGGGAATTGAAGGATCATTGTCCAGATTTATTATGTTCCGATGCGCTCGCAGGAGGGGGTTGCGATGCCGTGATCGACTTGGCCGACTAGTAAGCCTCTTTATTACCGTCTGATCGGCTAGTCGGCCAGTGATAGTCGGCACATCTCTAATTAAAACCTTTCCATATAAAAATAATATTAGATATCTGTTGGCTGTGAACGGTACCGTAGCTAAGGCTAATGTTTGTGCTACCGGCCCGCGATATTTTTTTGTCGTCCATTTTGACGTGCATTCGTTTCTTTCTTACGAAATAAAGCTATACAAAACGGTCGAGTCATTTAGTGGCGGTGCGCAACATAGCCCGCCTGGAAAGGAAACAAGTGATGGTCTGCCGCGGGCGGTGAGTGGTGTACCGAGTGAGTGGTGGGTGTTACCTGCCGCGCCCCACGTGCAGGCGCTCTGAGAGAAGTCTTCGGGCTCGGGGGTGTCGTCCCACATGCTGCGACAAACGACACGAGTTACATCAACACGCACGCTTACATTATTTCTTTAGGCTTACAAAATAAGAAGTAAAAAGAGTCAAATTGTATACTTTAAACAGCTTTATATATGGTTATTATTATCAAGTAAGAGATAAGGTGTTATTGACTTTCTCTGCACTCAAATTTTTTGTTCACTAATAGAAGAAGTGAAAAATCTCAATTGCAAACAGAAAAGTGGTACAAATTTAACTTGCAAGCTTTGAATACAGACTTTCGACAAGTGAAACTAAATGAAAACTTAGAAGAGGAAGCTTATCGATGGTTTTCTTAGATCGCAGAATAGTGTATTGTAAAAGACCATGAAGTCTTTCGATATGTAAGTTGAACTGATTTTCTCGGCACTAAAACTGGATCGTTTGATCATTAGCGTCGGCCCACAGGCCTGTTGCCATCGGCCCACAGGCCTGTTGCCATCGGCCCACAGGCCTGTTGCCGTCGGCCCACAGGCCTGTTGCCATCGGCCCACAGGCCTGTTGCCATCGGCCCACAGGCCTGTTGCCATCGGCCCACAGGCCTGTTGCCACCGGCTCACAGGCCTGTTGCCGTCGGCCCACAGGCCTGTTGCCATCGGCCCACAGGCCTGTTGCCATCGGCCCACAGGCCTGTTGCCACCGGCTCACAGGCCTGTTGCCGTCGGCCCACAGGCCTGTTGCCATCGGCCCACAGGCCTGTTGCCGTCGGCCCACAGGCCTGTTACCATCGGCCCACAGGCCTGTTGCCATCGGCCCACAGGCCTGTTGCCATCGGCCCACAGGCCTGTTGCCACCGGCTCACAGGCCTGTTGCCATCGGCCCACAGGCCTGTTGCCGTCGGCCCACAGGCCTGTTGCCATCGGCCCACAGGCCTGTTGCCATCGGCCCACAGGCCTGTTACCATCGGCCCACAGGCCTGTTACCATCGGCTCACAGGCCTGCTGTATTGTTTCTCAGTGCAGTTACAAAAGGAAACTTTATATTATTTTAAAATAGATAGGTTTAAAACTAGTTGTACTTGTTATAATCAGTTATTGTCATGTTATTTGTTAATAAAGATTCATTCATATTCTGAGTGCATTTACTGTTTGTTTGTACAAACCCTAATACAAACTAGTTCCAAAACAATCGACAGTTTCTGTTCGTAAAGCAAACTTAGACTATAAGTATTTTTGACAGAAATTGTATAAAACTGCAATACTCACTCGTCGTCGAACCTCTGACTCGCGAGTTCCAAGAAACTGTTCTGAGCTTTGGTCATCTGTAAATAAAGGTCATAAATATATAAATCGATATAATATATTCTGAATCTTATTCTCACTTACTGACAACAGCGATCAACTTTTTTTTTATAATGGCATCCGTTCAGAAAGTCTTAAACGTCGCCTGAGCTGAGACGATATTCATCATCATCATCAGCCCATACACGTCCACTGCTGGACATAGGCCTCCCCCGTACGAGGCCACAAATAGCGGTCCTGAGCCGCCTCCATCCATCGACTCCCTGCGACCGCTACGATGTCGTCGGTCCATCGAGTGGATGGTCTCCCATGTAGGGGGGGGTTTGCCATAATCTCTTGGCGGGCGGATTGGTGATCGCAGTGTTGGTGTTTAAAAAATACTCAGAAGGAAGCTGCTGCCCTTCCTCTGGTAGGTTCCCTTAGTCAGCTTTTACGACATCCACGGGTTGAGTTGGAGGGGTCGATATTCGTACGCCGCGGCCCCACGGCCGCCGAGACGATATTAATACCCGCAAGTTGTCGACTTTATGTACTTAACCCGCACACTGCCGGGTATAGGCGTCCTCTCTATTGCGCCATGCGATCCAGTCCGCTACTGTGGCACCCTCCCCGCGCCATCCCACGCCATTAAACGTAATGAGACCCATTGTCAGTGGCATACGTAGTGAGACCCGAAACGCAATTCAAATTTTAGATTTTCGTGAATATTTGACAGTGTTCAGTAAAATCTTTAATCAAATTGTCACTTGAAACAAGCTTAAATGTGATTTGTGTGTTGTGCTATTATTGTGGTAACTGTTCCGAAATATTGGTAAACTCAAAATAACATGCATCATGGTAAACATCACATTATGAGTTTAGTGTTAATAACCATGATAGTTTGAAGTTACAATAGTGTGTAAGTGAGTCTAGGTGTACGTATACATACCGAGTCCCCCGCGTCGTGTAACCCCAGTCCGTCCGCCACGAACTCCGCCGAGTCACCGTGCTCCACCGCGTTGGAGCACCCCGCTGTAAGTGCGTACATACCGAGTCCCCCGCGTCGTGTAACCCCAGTCCGTCCGCCACGAACTCCGCCGAGTCACCGTGCTCCACCGCGTTGCTCATCTGGAATACATTCATATCATTGTACGAGTATAATATAATACTTGATATCATCATCTGAGGCTACTCCTCCGCTGCACATACGGTCCCTATCTCGCGCCATAGCGCCCCGTCCATGCACCATCTGCCAGCAATCTCGAACAGATCGTCATCCCACCGACGCGACTCGACGCGACGCCGGATGCCTTTACCAAACATACTATCAAACATATTCTTTGTAAAAAGGCTTATTACAAAATATCAGATTATCTAGATTCTAGAGGATAAAAAAGCATGGGACGACTTTTGCTCCAACTCGAAAACTAACAACCTAACAAGGTAAAGGTTTCTTGTTCGCTTCTTTACTTTACCTTAAAAAGATTGAAGTGAACAAAAAATCAAAGAGATCACTTTATTTCCCTGTTTTTTACTAGGTATGTATTTGTTTTGCTTCATGAAAAGTCGCAGCAGCAAACATATCTCTCGACCCGGGATGAATGCCTTACGTCGTAGTTAAGTAGTTAGGCCTTGATATTTTGAAGAAACCACTTGGAAACACATTCGCAAACGATACTCGTGCCAATCTTCATTAAAAGCAGTCATAATAATAAACCCCTTGTTTTATAATTAACGAATGGCTCATGCAGACTATGTATAGTGTATGAATAACGAATGGCTCATGCAGACTATGTATAGTGTATGAATAACGAATGGCTCATGCAGACTATGTATAGTGTATGAATAACGAATGGCTCATGCAGACTATGTATAGTGTATGAATAACGAATGGCTCATGCAGACTATGTATAGTGTATGAATAACGAATGGCTCATGCAGACTATGTATAGTGTATGAATAACGAATGGCTCATGCAGACTATGTATAGTGTATGAATAACGAATGGCTCATGCAGACTATGTATAGTGTATGAATAACGAATGGCTCATGCAGACTATGTATAGTGTATGAATAACGAATGGCTCATGCAGACTATGTATAGTGTATGAATAACGAATGGCTCATGCAGACTATGTATAGTGTATGAATAACGAATGGCTCATGCAGACTATGTATAGTGTATGAATAACGAATGGCTCATGCAGACTATGTATAGTGTATGAATAACGAATGGCTCATGCAGACTATGTATAGTGTATGAATAACGAATGGCTCATGCAGACTATGTATAGTGTATGAATAACGAATGGCTCATGCAGACTATGTATAGTGTATGAATAACGAATGGCTCATGCAGACTATGTATAGTGTATGAATAACGAATGGCTCATGCAGACTATGTATAGTGTATGAATAACGAATGGCTCATGCAGACTAAGTATAGTGTATGAATAACGAATGGCTCATGCAGACTATGTATAGTGTATAAATAACGAATGGCTCATGCAGACTATGTATAGTGTATGAATAACGAATGGCTCATGCAGACTATGTATAGTGTATGAATAACGAATGGCTCATGCAGACTATGTATAGTGTATGAATAACGAATGGCTCATGCAGACTATGTATAGTGTATGAATAACGAATGGCTCATGCAGACTAAGGATAGTGTATGAATAACGAATGGCTCATGCAGACTATGTATAGTGTATGAATAACGAATGGCTCATGCAGACTATGTATAGATAGTGTATGAATAACGAATGGCTCATGCAGACTATGTATAGTGTATGAATAACGAATGACTCATGCAGACTATGTATAGTGTATGAATAACGCACCTCAGCCGCATAGTAATCGTCCTTTTCTAAAGTTGCCATGTTGCTTAACTGGAAATTAAATTGGTCATCGATCAAACAATTACATTTTCCAGACTAATAGTAATAAAAAGAGGTACAATTAATTTGATTACACGTTGGTAAGTGAGCCTGTAAAGTTATTTTACGATAAGAAAGCTATGTATTTGATCCCTAAGTGATATAGGCTATGTCTAGTTCAGGTACTGCGTGAGCGAACCCGCGACCGCGGAACAAATGAAATAAATAATAATAATAATTGAGCTTGAGCCTAGCTTCGCGGCCGGTGATCCACCGTTTTGATATATTTTTTAATGTAGATTAGTTTTATATGTTACCTATTGTATTTTGTATTGTAATAAAATTATTTTAACGTGATGTAAAATAAATGAAGTGAAATAATAATAATATAGTAGTTTCCCCCATAGCCCATTTCCCCAGTCCACCCATTCACCACAATAACATGGCTTTTTTGTTATTTTCATTTTCCTTTGCAATAGTCTCTACACCTGGCGGATATCATCTTCGGGTGTATCATTGTTGTGCAACCAAGGATGATACCCGCTATGTGTAGCTCTCGCCTTTAGATTATTTCTCATAAAGGGCCTCTGTGCTGTTGGCTTCGGCTCCACGCATGCCTCCCAAAGGACCGGGTCACTATATGGCCCGTGATCATGGAAATAATAATAAATAATGTTGGACAATTCACACAAATGAGTGTAAAGATACTCACGTCGTCGTAATTAGCTCCCAGTGTGTCAGAGATGTTCTCCATCTGGAACATAAAAACGTTTTATATACATACATATAATTAAAAAGAGAAGTTACCACAGTAGTCTGTAATGTATGTCGGACTCACCTCCTCGCCCGTATCGTACATGCTCTCGGAGGGGTAGCTGCCACCCTGAAATTAATTTATTACATTATTTATAACATATCATTTGCATTCTTCACAATATACTAACCAGATACTAAGTGTTCCTTTAGTGAAACAGAGTTTTTGTAACTCACTCTACTTTTTGCACAGTAAATGACCCTGCCCATTGAAGCGGAATTGGCCGTGGGGCCGCGGCGTACGAATATCGACCCCTCCAACTCAACCCGTGGATGTCGTAAGAGCCGACTAACGGAACCTACCAGAGGAAGGGCAGCAGCTTCCTACTGAGTATTTTAAACACCAACACTGCGATTACCAATCCCCCTGCCAAGCGTGGTGATTATGGCAAAACCCCCCTTACATGGGAGACCATCCACTTGATGGACCGACGACATCGTAGCGGACATCGTAGTTCAAATTTCAATGTACTACCAAACCTAATGCTATAGAAGAGCGGGGTTCTCTAACACAAGCATAATGATGCTTAAAAGAGGACCCCTATTACTGTACCATATTATTGTAACGGATATACTAAGTAACAGAAATAAATATATTTTCATTTGTATGAATTCCGCTCCGCTGGTCCTCCTCGCTTCCTAGCTCCGCTTCCCAGTTTTGAATGAATTTTTTGAACTAATTCGCAAATCCTTGACCAGTAGCGGAGCGGAGATTTTATGCAATTTCATTGGTTTATATCGGCATAGCTCCACTCCGCGTTCGTTGACAGGCAAAAAAATTTGCGCGCCGAAAATTAGACGGACTCCTCATGACGACTCCTAGTGCCTTAGCAGCTTTAGAGACAATGAATGGTGCATCCATTCAATGTTAACACTGCACTTCTGCAAAGATTCTGACGTCAGTCAATTGAATACCTAAATGGAATTATTATTTTCTTGTGAAAAAAACTCACTACAAGAGTATAGTTTTAACTAACATTATAAATGCGAAATTGGGTTTGTTTGGTTGTCCTTCCTTTACGTCCTAAGTATTAAAACAAAATATATTGTCCTGGTAAAACCTTAAATTGCCATGGGAGATTTACAGGAAAAAAGATCTTTTTATCCCCCGTGAAATATGAAATTCGAATTTAACGCGGGTGAAACCGTGGGGAACAGCAAGTTTTTAATAATTTTAAAAATCGTCTTTTCGTTATCGGCGGAACTGAGTACCTACATGACTATTCAGAAATCAACTGAAATATTATTTACGAAAATTAAAAACGGCTGTGGTCCCAGCAATGAATCCTGTGGTAGGTACCACTGGGAATCGAGACCCAAATGGAATAAAAACAAAATAAAAAATTATGATCAACCCGCGACGGATAGGTTGTTATCTAAAAAGAAATAAATAATTTGATAAAACCCCCGACTGTGAGGAATTCATCAAATAGCAAACAATATACATATATATATTCAAATATAGTTTCATATTTTTTTCTGACCTACCCTTTATTACAAAGAATAAAAAATCCGTGAAAAAAATGAATGAAATGAACAGTAACAGTAACAGTAACAGAAACAGTAACAGTATCAGTATAGAGATGATGTATTAATTTATATTATTAAATTAATTAATGTATATAAAATTGGTGCATTTGTATGCGACATACGAGTACCTATACTATACCTGAAGATTATCTACTCCAGTATCAAAATCAGAATCTACTTTATTTCTTTAGGCTTACAAAATAAGCACTTAGACAAGTCAAATTGTATACTATAAACATAGTTATTATTATCAAATAAGAAATAAGGTGTTATTGATATTCTCTTCACTTCCATTTTTTGTCCACTAGTGGAAGAAGTGAAAAAGAAACCACTAGCACATTATAATATCACTTATTTATCTAATACATGGGGTTTTTTTTAATTATTTCTTAATTTTTCGATGAGAATGTATCCGTCGCGGGTTGATCTACATTTTAATTTTGCTTTTATTTTAAATTTTTTATAGAATATCTACTGTACTAGGGTACTTGATGTTAGACAATAACATTACCGTGACTGTACTGCCTGATGCTTGTCCCAGCGCACTGGTTCACTCTCAAAAGAATCAGCTTACGATACATAAAATACCTACGATGATCTTTGAGAATATCTGTCCTATTCATAGAGTCAATATGTACTAAACAGAATCTGACTTAAACTGAAAGAGGGTAGATAGCATACCTACATTTACATGCGCAGAGTTCACTAAGATATATAATCAGTACCTGTCAATATGCTGAAGGTCCAATGATGGACCAGTTCCAACGTTGAACCTTCAGCATTTCATATTCAAAAGCCAAAAACCATCAAAACAGCCCAAACACGGTCTACTAGCTATATCTCATCTCAGTGTTCCCTGCTATGTGGTTCTGGTGCATCATCAAATCCATCCTCAGCAATTCAGATCCAAAGAGCCCAAACACAAGTTATTGCGGCACAGAAGCAGTCATGGATGGTAAATCAAATATTGCCGATAGTTGAGCATTCTACTATATCAGACCTACCTATCTACGAACTAACAAACAACATCCCACCTCAAACGCATATACCGTCTCCGTTCCGTCGCGGGTAAATATAATAGCAGCCTGGGAACGGTTATTGTACTAATGTATGGTGTGGTGACTGACCAGCGGAGTGTCGTGTCTGTGCAGCAGCGCAGCGAGGTGGTCCTCCTGCAGGCGCGCCAGGCGCTGCTGCACGGCGCTGGGCGGCGCACCCCCCGCGCCCAGCGAGTCCATCGCCGCGCTGCACCAGCCCAGCAGCACCACCACGTGGCCCATGTAGCCGGCGCGCGCCCTTCCCTCCCTGGAATACCACGCACACAAACTAATTGTTAAAGCCAAGTCACCTCATCTTCACACATCCATCCACTGCTGAACGTGCCTCCTCCGAACAACATGGGGTGACGTCATTATCAGCAAGCTCGGCAGGCGGATCGGTGATCGCAGTACAGGTGTGCCAAATGCACGGAAGGAAACAGTTGCCCTGCCTCTGGTAGGTTCCCTTAGTCGATTCTTACGCCGCGACTGCCACGGCCCACTTCACTCTACATACATTTTAAAGCTTCTTTGGGTCAGTGCGCGAAGGTCCTCAGTAGCGGAAGGTTGCGGGAACTCTCGCCATAAATGAATTGAAGCTTACACTATGGCGAGAGTCCAGCTTCTCTTCTCGAGGCGCATAGAGAGCCCGGTCTTCAATTTCAGGAAGTGCTCCAGACGACGTGACGTGGACGCGGGATATATACAGCTGCGCAGTAAGGAGTTCCGCGCTGAAGCCAGATGTATCTAGCGATCCAACACCGGACCGGCTTCGTCTAGAGGGCTACCGGCAACTACCATGATGCATCCATCCATTATTAACGAGGACTTGGCTCACTTACAATGTATCAATTTCATTTTCTTGGAAAGCGTCCATCAGTCTTGTTAGCAGATCACATTCCAGAAACAACTGAAACAGAATAACTTTAATTAAGAATAACAATCATTTATTTGCTTAAAACATGAGTATTCGGTGACATGGTGTGCGCATGCAATTGTGATAAACTATAAATTCATTATGACCTACATGTTTTGAGACTAGTGGCGTGCACATAGGAGAGGGCACATTGCACATTAATATTATATTATATGTCTTTTCTTAATAATTTATTAATATAATGTATATAAATCAAACATTTAAAAAAATTCTCAGGCAAACTTAATTTAATTATACATTCTAATTGGTAGGTATATAAAATCAAAATTTGTCAATCAGAAGATCATTAACGCTATAATAACATTTGTCTATGAGTACATGACTAATATCAGAGTTATTGTTGTCTTAACATTTTACAGCGTGGTTATATATTTTGTGTGCCATACCTAAAACACTTTTTCGTATTAGGGCAGTATGTGATAGATGCGTACAGTCTATTATTGTTGTAGTTACGTCGGTTTTTGGGGAAATGAGTTTGTACAGAAATAAGAGCGTCTTTTATTGTTTAGGTCTTCCGGTCTAAATTTGCGTTAGTTTCACGACTATTCACGCAAAAGTAATAAAATAACATTCAGAAGGTAAATCAAAATTGGGCAAACTAGAAAATCATTACGTTGGTACATGTTTTATTTTTAGATAACTTACATGTCTCGCATACTGCAGCCTGTAGAGTCTATTAGAGAGCGCGTTTCTGCAGAAGGCGTCCACTTGCGCGTGCAGGAAGTTATTCTACTTACATGTCTCGCATACTGCAGCCTGTAGTCTATTGGAGAGCGCGTTTCTGCAGAAGGCGACCACTTGCGCGTGCAGGAAGTTGTTCTACTTACATGTCTCGCATACTGCAGCCTGTAGAGTCTATTGGAGAGCGCGTTTCTACAGAAGGCAACCACTTGCGCGTGCAGGAAGTTATTCTACTTACATGTCTCGCATACTGCAGCCTGTAGTCTATTGGAGAGCGCGTTTCTGCAGAAGGCGACCACTTGCGCGTGCAGGAAGTTGTTCTACTTACATGTCTCGCATACAGCAGCCTGTAGAGTCTATTGGAGAGCGCGTTTCTGCAGAAGGCGACCACTTGCGCGTGCAGGAAGTTGTTCTACTTACATGTCTCGCATACTGCAGCCTGTAGAGTCTATTGGAGAGCGCGTTTCTGCAGAAGGCAACCACTTGCGCGTGCAGGAAGTTGTTCTCGGGAAACGCGAACATCAGCTCTATCAGGACTGCGGGCGTGCCTGCAAATGGATTTTTTACAATTACATTTCATTTTAGGTTTCATTGGGGAATTGCTGACGCAAAAATCGTTGTCCTGTCTAATTTCCTCAGAATATTACAGTTTTTTCCTAATTTATTATATTTCCATGAAACTTAATCTCTTTTCCGGATATCGGTCTAGTCTAGCGTTTCTCAAGTGATGCGTTGACAAACCGGGAAGCAGAGCCTAAGGGAAAAGCTCCTGTGCCTCTTGCTTTTGGTTGGGAGCCAAGTGTCAGGGGGCAGTACATACCCCTAGTCCGATTTAGAATCCAAGATATTTTATGTCAACAGAGATAAAACTGATAACAATAACAGAAAACAACTAGGTAACAGCGAACTTATCACTAAAAACTAAAACACAATGTTCAACAACGCATAACCTCACGAGTGTTTAAATTTGAATTCGAAAACGAACAAGAGATCAATTAAGTGATGAATGAATGCTTTCAAAACCAAAAAAATTTGTGCTTTGCTTTGATGGTACTATTGTCGTTATATATTTCCCACCAATATTTCTTGGGTTTTGTAACCCTTATTTATTGTATATCCAGGTTTTTGAATAGGTATGTATGTATTGTCTCGGTTGGTACCTAGTGTGAGCAACGTGCTGGCCACCTCCTCCACCTCGGACAGCGCGAGCTGCGCGATCAGTGCGGCCGTGGAGACGCGCGCCGCGCCCACGCGCAGCGCGCGCGCCGCGCCACCTGCGTCCCCGCCCTCCGCCGCTCCGCCCGGCTCCTGCACACAACATACAGCACGTCACTTCTTGTTGGGTTGCGATTGGTAGCGAGCGAGTGCTGTCTATCTACGTACATCAGTATACGGCGCGACGCGCAGCAGCGCCTGGTGCAGTAGCGGCAGGTGCGGCGCCACGGCCAGCTCCACGCTGCGCAGACACTCGCCGTTCTCGTTTCTGCTCCTGCAACGACGGACGGTATTAGTGACCTGTATTTTCTCCCCTGTACTTTCACCTACTCAGACTAGCACGCGAACAAAAGTATACCTATACAGGTTGTCCCGAACGTCAAGCCGAAAGCGAAGGACAAGTCCATGACGACCCAGAAAAACTAAAATCATTCGTCTATTTCGAATGGTTTCAGAGTTATATACTTTTTACTGAAAATCATAAATTCAATGGCCGGCGCGGCACCAAAATTGTATATGCTGTAACAACAGATAATGAGGCTATTTGATTTGAGTTAGAGTGAGACAGGTGCTGGGCTGATTAGATGTTCGACCACACCACATCTATGGAGTTAGAGTGAGACAGGTGCTGGGCTGATTAGATGTTCGACCACACCACATCTATGGAGTTAGAGTGAGACAGGTGCTGGGCTGATTAGATGTTCGACCACACCACATCTATGAGTAATGGTAATCTTTTAAGGTGAAAACTTATACGTATTATAACCATTATGAAATCAAAGATAACTGTGCCATCTTCCAACAGAACATGCCAACCCAGTCGTGGTGAACTTTTTTCAGTATGAAGAGTCAAATAATGAACATGATAGATACAGAAACAGAGAAGCTTCAATTGTAAATACCGTTTCTATTATTTGTCTGAATAAATGATCTTTTATATGTCAAAAGAGCTTTGGTATGACAAAACTAATCCATTTAATTAATATTAAAAGTTACATTAGTCATATTCGGGCAATTACTAAAACTAAGGACTATACCTACCTACTGTACTGTATGTTATATGTGATGCGCATTATAAGAGCGAGGCTTCGCATATTGTACTTATCAGGCACATGATGTATCAAGTATTTATTTAGCTGTCTATGATCTGTATAAGTAGGTACCTACTGTATTGTATGACATTCTGTTTACTTGCCTCTGCCGCAGCCTCGGTTCCGGACCTGATTCGGACACACTCTACTCGTTATAATAATCGCTCTTCGATACATTATTATTATTTCTTGTCTAGCTCGTCCACAATGCAAAAAGTTAATATGGCTCGTTTTTGGCTGTCTGTATATTCGGCTGTGATATTGTCTATGTATGCTTACGGTATTCTCCTAAGAGCGAGCGGTAGTTGCATTGCATGCGCCTGCGCTTCCACGCTCGTTGCACGGATGCTCCTCGTATCGTATCACTTGGTAGCTAGCTATATACACTCCCTTATCTACTGCGTTATCCGACTTGTGTGTCCGTCCATGCGGCGCTTTGTACCTACCGTAGTCGCAGCCTCCGGCGCGGCGGCCTTCGCGAGGCCTACCGCGGCATGCTTCTACTTCCTGGCCTTACACCACCACCGCACCGGTGGGACGCTACGGATCTGCTCATCATCAGCCATACATACATAACCCATTCCATCCAGTTTCTTTGCTGTTTCTACATTTAATTTGAGTATTTATCCGTACGCTTCTCACTCGCTCCATCATCGTGTAGAGCTGTGTATCGATGTGCTAGTTGAATGAAGTATGTACCTACCTATCAGTAATATGTAGGTACGTTGTCTACCTACTGTACCTAACTATGTAGCTTGATCTAACGGGGTGATCGGTGTTTTGACTCGTAACTTAACTAGCTCGTACCTTCGGGCCTGTTTACTTCTTCGTTTTAACATTATTACTAGCATGTGTCGAAACATTAACCATCGGACTAATAATAACAAGTAAATATAAATAGTTAGTTATAGTTGAGTTTGTGCAAATAAGCTGAGATTGGACGGACAAGCAACCCCTCTCCGTAAGCATGGACTCCGTACCATAAGGCACTCTGCACTGGATGCTGAATGTGAGCGTATTTCACAACCGCACAGATTCCGTACCTACAGCTAGCTTTAGTACCCAACTGTACCTATCTATATATATCTATCTATAGTATACCTACCTACCTGTAGACTACTCTACTGGTGCGGCGCCACTTCCGGACAACACTCGCATTTTCAAAAGTTCAAATGATACAAAATCACTTTTAACGGGATATTTACCATGATTTAATTCGTCGTATTGAGTTTCGAGTTCTCCTAGTGATTCGGAAGTGGTGTATGTAGCAGCACGCTAGAGGCCCCCCACTAGTGGCAGTAGTGGAGGGCCCCTAGCCCGGGCCCCTGCGCGGGTGGATAATGGTGTTTTTGTTCTGCGGGCCGCGTAGACAAGCTGGACAGTTCCTTCTCGCGGTCGCGGTCCAGCTCCATGTCCAGTCTGGAGAACATCTCGCAGGAGAGCATCCAGTGCCTCGCCTTCGCGGATAGCTACATTAAGAAGTCTGGTGAGTCCACGCCACACACTCTACCTTATAATTTACCTATTAGTCATTGAGGAACCTTCTTACCCTGAATCGTTAATTACCTACCATTTTATTTTTCGTGACGGGGTTTATTGTATGTATGGTTGTATTGCAGACCCGACGACGCTGCTGCCGACGCTGTGGATCGGCACGACGCTGGGCTCGGTGCTGACCGTGCTGATTGCGCTGCCCGAGCCGGAGCATAGGCACACCACGCCGGTGGTCGTCTCCACCAGTGGTAACCACCAACAATACTTTGTCCGAACACTTATCACCATTCACTCACATTATGTGCTTTGCCTTCGGCTTGTTTAAACAACACAAGTACCTACCTACAACAAGTAACATATTGAAAGGTCGGGGGTTCCATTTGAATCTGCATCGAGTTAGGTTTACCTATAATTGAGAGGTTCACGATCGCCAAACACACCACTCAGGTTGAATACTTTGTGATTGTTGTTTGTTAATGTCTACCTCGTATATAATGAATCTAAATTAATTAGAATCTTGTTTCCAGGTGGTCCAATATTTAGGTTAAAAGGTTCGATCCTTACGATGTCGTTTCTAGACTGCAATGGTGCTCTAATACCCTACTCATACGAAAGTTGGAGGGACGATAGTAAAGATGTAAGTATTCCGTTCATAATGTATTCAACTGGTGCCTCAAACTTAAACATTAATCTTTGTGGGTTTCAATCGGGGAATGTTTCCGTTATTGTACATTCCCACAACATTCCACATAAACCTTAGAGATTAGCAACAGCGATACCTCTCGTCAAACGATCTAAAACTTTAGACGAGCAGGTTTGGATAACTTCAATGTTTCCCCTGTAGGTGGAGCTAACGGGGCTTTAGTCCGTAAGTCCCAAAGATTTTCGACGAGTCGGGTATTTGCCTCTGTGGCGCAGTTGGATAGCGCATCCCCGTATTCAGGGGAAGGTCGCGGGTTCAAGTCCCGCCGGAGTCGTAAATTTTTGGGATATTATTAAATTCCCACAAACGTCAATTGAAATTGTTTCAATTGAAGGCGATATCACCTAGACTGGCTAGCTGCGAGTAATGTACGATTAAAGGTGGCGCAAAACATGACCAACATCATTGCCGCATAACACAAAAATGAGCATTCAAATATTTATTATATTTATTAAGGGCTTAAACACACAGCGCGCGGAGCACTCGCTCGAACCTTTGTGTCGTCTGGCAATGGGTGAGCGAAAACCCTTACCGCATCCCGGTAGCAAATACCGCGTTAATCTGAACAGGCATATCATGATATACCTACACGAACGACGTTTGACCCATAATGTGGTGTAGGTTCGAGAAAGGAGAGAACGGACGCCGACGAAGCAGGGCTCCTCGAGCAGCAGCAGCCGCATGAGCCCCACGCCGACGCCGGAGCCCTCGGGCGCCGGTGACCGCCAGTTCGTGGTGATCGCCTCCGAGAAGCAAGCGCGCGTGGTGGCGCTGCCCAGTCAGAACTGCGTCTACAGGCAGCAGATTGTCGATACCGATTTTGTTGTTAAAGCTGAAATTGTTAGCTTAAAAGGTTGGTCATAATTCTGTATTTGTTCTTGCTCGTCTTGAAATCAGCTCTGTTGACTCTGTTGACTCTGTTGACTCTGTTGACTCTGTTGACTTGTTGGAATTCATTTATGTTTTACATTACATACATTGAAATAAGGAAATCATGACGCCGCCGCCGGATCATCCAATCTGTCTATAATGTTCCAGATAGCGTATGCCTGGTGAACTATCTGTCGACGGGCCACCTGGTCGCCTACAGCCTGCCCTCGCTGCGGCCACTGGTGGACGTGGACTTCCTCCCGCTCTCAGAGCTCAGGTATGTTCACCGTCATCGCTCACCACCATTCTTTAACGTTCCGTCCAGTCTTGATGCGAATACTCACTCCGAGGCAGACTCCGCTGATGATAAATTAATTTACTGTAGGTACCACCTTCTTGGTGATATTACATGAAGTCTATCTACAGCGTCTCTCGTCTGCCAGCCCGAGTTACGCTTCCCACATAAACATGCAATTATTAGAAATTATTAAGTAAATAAGCTCAACTTTAACTAAGTATCTGTTTTAAGACGGCTCCATTTGATTTGAACGATTAGCGGGAAAAGATCCGGAAATCCCCCACGTGGGGGACGGCCTAGGGGGATTAGCGGAAAGAGAAATAGAAGAGTATTCGCATCGAGCCTGGAGGAGCGCGCGCGCACGCGGCGCCGCCGCCGTGCGTTGCGCTGCGGTGCGGTGCGGTACTGTGGGTGCAACGCAGGTCACATAGCCGAGTTCCGTGCACTAAACGAAGGCACTAAATGATAAACGGCTTCTTTTTATTAGAATCAATTTGGCTATAAATAGCTTCCGCAATTTTACTTATTCAGTATGAGGATGCAGTTTATTGATCTGTCATTACATTACATTCATCGTCATCCGGCAGAATTACGATCACTCGCTATTTTATCATTTGGGAGCCTCTCGACGGACTTCGTTCGATCGATGTTAGAAGACGCTCGCCTGGTGCGACCGCCCACGAGACGGTCGCACCACGCCCGGCGGTGTCATCTTACAAATTGTCGCCGGCACACGCTACTAGATACAATTGTGCTATTTCCGAACACGAGTAGTCAAAATTTTGCAAATCTGTCGAGCACCACTGTGCTTACAATGTTTGGCACTTTCTATGTAAGTATTTGAGTTCAAATTGTAACTATTGAACTTTCGCTATGACACGAACACACATCGGTGCCGATAATATAAAATCAATACCTACACTGTTACTAACAGCACTACTCTCTAACCATAATGTAGGTACTTACTGATACTTACCTTATACCGAGGTTGGTGATGTGCTAGTCCTGAACAAACTGACCTTCTGTAAATACTAACTAGTCCTTCGGTGGAGCCTCCCCTCCCCGACGATCTGCCACTCCTGGACTAGTCGTGCTAACGCTCACTGTAACCTACCTACCTACTGTCCCCGCCCGCGCCATGACATATCTCACCTACCTATCTACATATTATATCTAATACAGTTTAATTTTTAATTTTTACTTGTGTTATATCGACACGTGCTTTGCATTTTATGGGAACCAGTGCGGGGCTTCATCAAGTTGTGAAACAATTTTAAATTCAAGGTCACAGGTCTCGTACTTTAATGATTTGTTTGTAATATTCATTACCTACTGTGTTTGTGTGAATAAATAAAGTTTTTATTCGAAACTGAATAGTCAGCTTATTGTAATATTTACTATCGTAATTCGTGGGCATGTGATGAAGCCCCGTAGCAGTAAAATGTAAGGTGTGTGTCGAGAATAGCACCTCGCTCACTAGTGTCTGTGTTCCTGGTAGTTTCCAGACACAGTCCAAACAGAGGGGTATCGTAGACCCAATGCTGTCCATTTGGGGCCAACAGCTAATAGTAAACGAGGACACGGACCAGTAAGTCGCGCCGCCTCCGTCCGCAGGCACCAGCCGTCGCCATGTTACTGTACAGCTTCGATACCCATACCCCTGTTGTGATCCCAATACTTTCGATCGGCCAAGGGCAAATCATTGCACTTGTAAACATACCTATCTATTATACAATTGATTACCTTTTGACAGATTCATAGACGTGACCACTGTTGCTGCGAGAATTTGGTCTGCGAAAACATTCAAATCCATTCCAAAAATTACAAGGCTTTCTAGTTCATTGTGAAGATATAAAATCATTGTTTTACACGGTTCGTTAAGTTAGCATTCAAGTAACAAAACTACACGCAATGCAATCATAAGCCTTAAAGCAGCAAACAATATCATAAAGAAATAAAAAAAAATATAAAAGTGATTTGCCCTGGTCGATAGCTGCTTGTGGAACTGCTTGATAGTGTTACCAACAGTAAGTACACACACACACACACACACACACTCGGCACACGTCCGACACCAAACACGCCGCCACAAACATTCCTCTTCGGTTGCTTTCCTTTGACGCTCTTCCTTCTTTCTTTCTCGCTGGGCTGACACTTGATCTTTACTACTCTGCAATATCTTTTAATCTTCTGTTGGGGCAAAATAGTATTTTCGTAGCAGAGCACCTGATGGCGGCTCACTTGCGATGTCACTAAGTTCATCATCATCGTTGTAAATACTTTTTTGCTCCACGAAACAGCTTACTCTCCGAATACCTACTTCGCAGCATGAGAGCTTTTCGTGAGCTTTCTCTGATAATTTCGTGCTTTCTCTGAACTTCTGCCGCTGTCTCTGTGTGTCGCTGTGTAGGTAGACGCCATAGTTACATGTTAGCTCCGCTTTATGTTAGATATCAATTTATCCTCTAGACACAGACAGAGGATTGGATACTAAGGTGAGATTATTTTTAAAATAGATAATAACTGTTTCTGAACTATCCCTTCGTATTCTTCTCGACTTCTTTCAACAATATCTGCTTTATATTAGGGATCTTCCTATCTCTTTCAAAACATCTTGACGTCTATGTTTCTTAGACTATTTTCCGATTTATTAATGTTAACGTTGCTAAGTCGAGTCAAGAATATAATCAGGTACTGATTAAAAATACAGTATTTAAAGTCGACTTGGCAGCGTAAAAGCGATGGTGTGGCGTGTGATTGATCGTGCACCTCGGGCGTTTCAGGATAGCGAAGACATTCTGCTTCAGTAACAGAGGGCACGGCCTCTACCTGGCGTCGCCCACCGAGATACAGAAGTTCACAATAGATGCAGAGTTCTGGTGAGTTCGCTTCCTTACTGCACCTGCCTCAAACCAGTTCCTGGTCTTGAGGCTCTTATACCCGGTGTTTGTCATGAACGAAAAAGCTACTAAATCGTAAAATTAAATATAAGTCTGGTCTATCAAATGCTCAATTTATTAACTTTCAAATTTGTAGTTTTATAAGGTAGGATAATTAATTTGGCAATAGGTTTTTGGTGATAATCGGTGCAGCCGTTATGATGGTCAACGGGCCCGATTCCCGAAATGTATTCGCGTTAGTCAAACCGCTAGAGGTTTTCGTATTTTTGTACAAGAAGTGACATCATACTGCTTGTAAGTGCAAGGTGTCTCTTTTTATCGATTTGTTTTAGATGATAAGTTAAAAGATGTACATAAGTATGCGTTGTGTTGTGTTCCAGCAACAGCCTGTACGAGATGTTGGGCGACCTGTTCCTGCCGCGTGACATGCCAGAGCCGCCCAAGGAGTCCTTCTTTCGGGGACTCTTCGGGGGCGGCTCTCGACTACTGGACAGGGAAGAGCTCTGTAAGTACTCAGATAATATTTACTAACGCGCTCACTAAGATACTGTAAACTCTTAATAGGGCACTTAGCTGGAAGAAATACAGGAAGGTGTACGAAGACCGTTTCGATTGGTAGCCAAATGAGGCGAAAAGGCCAAGGTGCAGACTCTTTAAATGGTTCAAAGACATGAAACGTATTGTTGAGAACGGGACTGGTTACGACGTGCAGGGGACCAAAACGTCCAAAACTAGAGGCCTGTGCTAATATAGTATTATATAGTAATTTTGAAAAAGTAAATATTGCGGTCTTTACATTCTGTTAGATTTATGAATATATGGTGCCTCCTCAGAAGCCAGGTGAGTCTGGAGGGCAGGATTCTGGAGAGTTGCGGCTGTTGTGATCATAGAATCAGAATCAATAACTTTTCTTTAGGCTTACTTAGATAAGTCAAATTTTATACTATAAACATAGTTATTATTATTATGTGTCTAATACATGTTTATTTTGCCTATCTAAATCAAAATTTAATGCGATTTAGATACATGTCAATATTTCTTTAAAGCTAAACAGAACATAGAATTTCCTACATACTACTGACAGTGCGGAACGGAGCGACATCTGGCCAAGCATTAACATCATTGATGTAATCATCTATGCAGTAAAAGGCCTTCCTGATAAGATTTTGTTTAATGTACTGTTTAAATTTACGAATAGGGAGTTCAGTTGCTTCAGATGGAAGCTTATTACAGAAGAGCACGCAATTGCCCATAAATGATTTCCCTACCTTTCGTAATCTATATGCTGGGGTGTGTAATTTTTTCTTGTTTCTTGTATTTCTATTGTGAACATCACAATTTTTCAAAAAGCTATCTCTATTTTTGTGCGTATACATTAGATTTTCATAGATGTATTGCGATATTACTGTCCAAATATTTATTTCTTTAAATAATTCCCTCAAAGAGTCCCGTGGCTTTAATTTGTAAATTTCGCGAGCCCCCGTTTTTGGAGAACAAAGATAGTCTGGATGACAGCTGCCTGTCCCTATAGCAAAATACCATAAGACATAATACTATGAAAGTAACTGAAATAAACTAACCTAGCTGTATCTTCATCGGTAATATATCTATTATAATTGTTCGAACTGCATAGGCTGCTGAACTAAATCTACCTGCGAGAGCATTAATTTGCGGTTTCCATTGAAGAGTGTAATCAATATGTAACCCTAAGAAAACAGTAGAGTCTGCAAAGTGAACAATCTCATTCTTTAGCATTATTTTAGTTGGAAATTCTCTTACATTAGGTACCATGAATTTAATGCATTTGGTTTTTTTAGCATTGAGTAAGAGGTTATTGGCGGTGAACCAATCTAGTACGTGTGAAAGCGAATCATTTACATTGTCATAATTACATTTATTTCTGTCAACTTTAAAAATCAGTGAAGAATCATCAGCAAATAAGAATGTAATCTTATTTGACACACAGATCTTTTGCTAAAAAGGGGACACCATTTACGTATACTAAAAATAAGAAAGGACCCAAAATTGATCCTTGCGGGACGCCTAATTAAATTTTTGAGCCCCTAGATCTTTCTTTACCAATATCTACTTTTTGAACTCTATCAGATAAATATGATTGCATAAGGTCCAGTGCCTTGTTTTGAATTATATAGTGTCTCAATTTTCCAATTAATGTAGCATGATCTACACAATCAAAAGCCTTAGAAAGGTCACAGAATATACCAATAGCGTTTTTTGCTTTATCCCAGGCATCCAAATATGCTTTAGTAAAACTGTACCAGCATCGGTTGTTGATCTACCTTTGATGAAGCCAAATTGATTTTTATGGAACCCAGACAGTAACCACACAAGTCCAGACAGTACTGTGTCAGCCGCATCCCATCTGAATCTCAGCACTTCATGCTCAGATATAAATACTATAATGTACTGCGATGAAATTGGAAAAAATATGGGTCAGCTATTAAATATTTGTATGAAACATAATATAATAAATAATTGTCTCCCAAACTCCAACCTGCATAATAACATGCACAAAATTAACAATGAAACTTTTAAAAGTAATTCAAACTTAATAGGTAGGTAGGCCTTGGTAATAGGGGCAATGTGAACAAATTGGACTTGATTAAGTATTTTGACAGACTATGCTCCTTAAATTTAAAACAAATTGTGATGTTCACATTCCCCTAGAGCGATAGCTTGCCACAATCAGAAAACGACCTTAGATATAAGCTTAATATGACGTTGCACACTATTTCATGCAACAATAATGTACACGTGATTCATACTAACAGTATTATTAGTAAAAAATACTTTTTGACTCGAGGTAATTATTACTTATCTATTTTTTACAAAAGACAGATAGCAATTTCGCTAACCTATTTTTTTAACATAACAGCTAAAAATTTGGCTAAAGAAACTGCTTCTTTTGAGCAGTGTAATATTTTGAAAAACAAGACATTGGAAGTTATTCCAAGTCATTTAAATTAGAAATAACAACAATAGACGAAGTCTCTAGCCCCAAACAGTCAGATTAATCACAAGAAAAAACAAAGAAAACAAGATTGTAAAATAAATGCATAGTTTACTAACTTGGTGCACCAGAATATTCAAGGATTGAAAAGTTAATTATTATTTTTGATATTGACATCATCTGCTTAACAGAACACTGGCTGAAAAGCTATGAGCTCATGTTTAACTTCAGTAACCACCAGGCTGGTAGTTCTTTTTGCAGATCACATGCTATTCGTGGAGGCTCTTTAATAATACTAAATAAACTCATAAAATTCAAAGAACATAAGGATATAATATGCTTATCCGTTGAAGGCCACATTGAAGTAGCATAATATGCTCCAACCCTACATATTATGTAGAGTTGGAGCAAAGTATTGTAGTAAGCGTATACAGCCCACCATCAGCTACTTTTGAAATGCTAACTTCTGTTGGGGCAGACCTAAATTAGATTATGGTTTTAATACTATAGATAAAGGTTTGATTGATCAATCGTTTAGTTTAGAAATTACGATCTAATACGGCATTAAAGTGGAGAAAAATAAATAAAAAGATAAATGATAAAAATATTATTATTTAATAATCTATTCACAGTAGAAAGTCAAAAACTTGTTTGATGGTCTGTTATTATGTTTTTAACCATTGTATATACATAAAACTTAATAAGTAGCCCCATTTTTTTTCTTTAATTTTTTTTGTATATTTCGTGATGCGGATTTAGGGTAACTTTGATTTTTTTTTATAAAAAAAACTCCTTGGTCTATCGATGCGAGAGTTTTACTCTAGTGCTTATGATGATAAAAACTATTGGTTTTCGTTATAATAAAGAGATGAAACAAAATTGGGGTAAATTTTACACTGTGCGCTTCTACAACAAAACTCCGAGTGAGTTGCAAAAATTATCAATAAATAAATTTAAACAAACTATCAAACATATCCTTTGTAAAAAGGCTTATTACAAAATATCAGATTATCTAAAAAGCATGGGACGACTTTTGCTCCAACTCGAAAACTAACAACCTAACAAGGTAAAGGTTTCTTGTTCGCTTCTTTACTTTACCTTAAAAAGATTGAAGTGAACAAAAAATCAAAGAGATCACTTTATTTCCCTGTTTTTTACTTATGTAATTTTAATTTTGTGACGTGTCCTGTAAGGTCTAAAGGAAATAAAACACTTTGGTATTTGATATTTGACTGGTGTGTTTTCAGATGGTTAGTTCACGTTCTGATTACAACAAACGCACGCAGATAAGGGGTTTTAGTCACACTCTTAGCTATTAATCATGTCTTTTTATTCGTCCAGTATTCAGCAGTAATTTTTCCCTAAAACATTACCTATGTACTCGTAGTCATTATTGTGATGTCCACGAGCTAACTACCTAGTCTAGTGTAGATAATGTCGTCTAGATAAAAACCCCTAACCTCAGTTAGACCTGAAGAGTTAAATTTCGCAAAGTCGGCAATGTATGTCAGTGAACTAGCGCTAAGTGAACTGACTCTAAACGGCAAATCTCATTTAGATGAGAGTTCTTGCTAGTAGTAGGTATTGATGACATCGCTCCGAGTTCCTATTCGTGGAGATTTGGAACGAACGCCAAAACATTCACCGACGAACTGAGCGAAAACGTTGGCACGGTAATATTCCACAACTGGAGCACCTTCTCGTAGGAGGAAATTGCATATTACTTAATCAAATTATCCGTGCGCAATGTGAGAGTAGAGACCCTGGCCCTATGTAGTAACAATGTGTACCTACCTGCTGCGTTTCAGTCGGTGAGAGCAGCGGCCTGAAGCCCAACCGCGCCGTCGCCAAGCACATCCCGGGGGGCGCGCCCCTCGAGCAGCTGGGGGCGCGCGCCTCCACGGCCTCCAGCGAGGTGTCGCGCGCACACATGCTCGTGCTCGAGCGAGGGGACAAGCTGAGCCAGCTGGAGGACCGCACCGAGCGGATGAGCAACCAGGTCTGTGCAGGACAGTAGACACTCCGTGGAAGCTCTTTATTCTGACCGAAAATAGTCACATCGAACCCGCCGATGTTCATTAACGATGCACCAGTCGCTGGCTGTGGGACAGGTTTAGTCTTCATCAGGACTTACTGACTCGGTCCTCGCAGAGATTACCATACTTATAGATGTGCTCGTCGGTAAACTTATCGATTTATTGTGTTGCAGTCTTTATTAGTAGGTACGCTACAACAGAAAATACTCTTTATTTTATCGTAAAACATTCATACTTTGTGTATGACTTGGAGTATCATTAAGGACATTTAAATTTGTGATGTCGGTCTAGCGCTTTAAGCGCCGTGATCACACCTCGTGCACCGAGTGTGAACTTGTTCTTCTGTTGCAGGCGGAAGCTTTCTCCTCCTCGGCGCACCAGCTGATGCTCAAGTACAAGGACAAGAAGTGGTACCAGCTGTAAGGTCCTCCGAGTCTGTCGCAGACAAGTGCCACCCCACGTTACCAATATACAGATTAGATTGTAATCTAATCTTACTGATTCTAGTCTACCACTAGAAGTGTTAAATAGTTTCAATAGTCTCTGTCGAGAGCCGCCATCTTGGCTTCCTTCCGGATTATTTCAAGTACTCAGTAAGTGGTTAGCGGCCGTAAGGAGTCGCAGTTTGAGGGCTGAGATAAGATGAGATAACTTTTGTCTTATTGTCAGAGTATTTAGTAATTGGTTGACGTTTCGGTCGGTCGGAGGGAGGCACCGCACCGGTCACACAGTCGAGGTGCTATGTGAGTTCCGCAGAGGGCGCCCGCGCCGCCAGAGCTTAGCTACCCACGTAGTGATCTTATGAACTTTATATATATATATATATATAGACTCTTACTTGAGTTAGGTGTGACTCGCAATGAACGCACAAACTTCTCATGAAACATTCGGTCAGTAGTGTCCCGCTTCCAGCTACACGCTGAATCGTTCAATTATTTCGGTGCCTGTACTGTACTGTACTGTACTGTACTGTACTATACCGTGCTAGAAGGGAACTGTGGCGGCTCTGCGCCGCGCTACGCCTCGCCGCCGATCACGCGATGTGATACTGTAAATATTATAACGAACGCATATTATATATAACTAATTCTTAAATCTTTTTATACAAAGTATTTTACAGTAGTGATCCTCGCTCGGCGACTCTTTCCTCGTCTCTAAACTCTTTCCGTTTGTCGTTATTGTTGCGCTCTCATCTGCATTCACTTTATGTACCTATATAAAATGTTTATTCTTATATCTATGTACTTATGGTATTTCCGTTGATTGTGTTGTGTTAGTGCGTTGCGCGAGTTAAGATTATTTTGATCGTTGCTGATTATTACGATACGATGTAAATTATGTAGTTACGATGGAAATTAAAAATAAAATAACTTTAGGATAGTCTAAGTGAAACTATGTTGATCTGTATAAAGTTAAATAAGTGAATTAATTAAATGATAAATATTTTAAAGATTTGAAAATGAAGCATTGGATGACAATAATTTGGTAACATTCCTCACCGGGGCGGCGGCAGCGGCGGCGGCGGCGGACGGTTATGACGGTCGAGTGTTCCGTTTATCGGGAGCCTTTACTTCCGTTGCAGCAGTCTGCCCCTGTTCTACCAAGTGTACGAGGTACTAGGAACCTAGTATTCAGTTTCCTTCTCTTCCTCTCTTCCTCCCGGTACTCATCGGCTTCCTTGCCTCCGGGCAACTCTCTGACACTCATTATATTAGTGTTAACGTACAAAGTCTCGTACTATTCACGTTTCCTATTCGAACGGCATTCGTCGCTTAGTTTTGTATATCGCCTTGGACAGAGCAATACGAGTGCGGGCACAGCCTGGACCAGACCAATCGGTGTCGTGTTGGTGTTGCTAGCTAATAAAATAGTAAAATAATATATAAAACGGTTAATGCTAATGTGTAAATCGCTGTTAGGTACTATACATAAGTGTAGAGCGCAGAGGTTAATACGTACCTCCGTGTATGTATGCAATCGAGATGGGTCGTGTCCTCGTCGTGTCGCGTGTAAGTGTACCTAATGATAGTAGTATCGGTGTATCGCATGGCAATAATAGTGTGGGTGGGAGTCGCGCCGCCCGCGCCCTTCTGTAGGTAGGTACAGTCGCCCGCGCCGCGCCGCGCCGCGCCGCGCCGTGGCTAGTCCTATTGTGATGTTCTGTAATAAGTTCACTCTCTTTTGTTGTACGTAACGTCCATGGTAGGTAGGTATTCGCGTTAGCTTACTCTATAGTAATGCTAGTTCAGTGCTACGTATGTGTTAGCTGTATTGTGTAAATGGATGCCAAAGTTGCGTTATGTACCTACCTAGGTACCTAGCTATTTGGTTACTAATGTTGTTTCTTGTTCACGATAGATGTACTTGAGAAGAGTATCAATAATGTTTTAACCAGAATTAGTTGTTAACTGTAAGTTTTATTCGGAGCCATATTTTGATAAGCAGTTTACGATTTGACGCTAGTTGAGTTAGTATGAATGTGAGGCGATGAGGGAGACATTGGTTCGTTGGAGAGCTTGTATAACTGAGTGCATATCATAGCTATGAGTACCTGCACTTATCGCAAGGTGTACATACATATATAAAAGTACTATATTTTGAGACGGCACACCACATTTTGAGACGGCACACCACATTTTGAGACGGCACACCACATTTTCTAACATAACGTACTTAGATACCTATGTATTGACATTTGACATCACGCTATAGGTAGGTAAGGTTACCCACTTAATGTATGAGTTTGTACATGTATTACCTTCAGTCCAGCTTCACGATTAACGATTCGATACAACTGTAGCCACCAGCTACTATATGTATCCATCACTCACATTGATAGAGTTTCATTGTTACGGTGTTGCACAGGTACTTTATTAATGAAAATATAGTATTATTCATTCTAAACAATTGATTGCGAAATAATAATTTTTGGTATTGTGATAAGTAGTTCAGAATGTTGTTGGATTGAGTGATATCTATATAATATACCTACTAATTAGTTGAACAAGTATATTTTTGTGTAGTAGGTACCGAGTTGTTGTTGCGAGGCGGCACCAGAGGGCGCCGCACCGACCTCGGCAATAACTGTATTATATTCTCTTATCAAGTTAAGTTTTATGAATTCTATTGATTGTTAACGAGAGATGAACGCTGATTCATATTTATATTAAATGCAATACAAATATTGTAAATGTAAATGCAAGTTCCATTTCAAACGCTAAATCATATTTGGAAATTATGGGACTAAATTATTAATATAAGATTTGTAAATAAATAATAAAACCAAAAAACTTGTGGCAAATTATTACCTGTTAATCTGTCATAATTGTAGAATTCTTTTCAACATTATTTTGTATGGATAGACGACTGTCACTTTTCTAAAAGTTGGAGAAAGAGCAACTTATAGAGGTATATAATAAGTATACATATTGTATATAAAGGATGCTGTTGAATTATATTCATTATTTAGTTTGGTAGATGATTATCATAGTCATTATATATAAATAACTTATGAAAATAAAAATATATCAAAGTATCGAGGTATTTTCATTTCAAGCTAAGGGGAGTTTAAAGTTCAAACCAGAGTAGGTATAGGTACCTAGGGGAGGGCAGGAGCAGGAAGCATTCATACAGTAGGTATAGGTACCTAGGGGAGGGCAGGAGCAGGAAGCATTCATACAGTAGATATAGGTACCTAGGGGAGGGCAGGAGCAGGAAGCATTCATACAGTAGGTATAGGTACCTAGGGGAGGGCAGGAGCAGGAAGCATTCCTACAGCAGCCATATCTACAAAACTAAGCACGTTGTTGAAGCGTTTTTGTCGTTGTATAATTATAAACATAATTATGTCAATCCCGCCTGTAGGTACTTACACAGGCTAACCGTGAAACAGCGCACATTTGTTTGAGCCCATACAACAGATCGGACATTAGCAATAAAATATTTCATTGCATTTTAGGCCCACAGTTGAAGTTAAGGAGTAAATGGTTTAAAACTGATTTAATTGTATGGGAAACAACATCTAATACCTACCTACCGGATGCGGTGATGCATACCTAGGTACCTAGATGCTTTAAGGCAGGCTGTAGACAGCGGGCCAAGGTGGGTGTTGGGCCAAGTGGGCCAACACTGTGCATCTTCCCCTGCCCAACTAGCCCATCTCCTTGAAGTACCGAAACAGGACTTTTGGTGATTAGCAGCTTCGTTTCAGCTTTTCTAGGTGTGAAAGTCTTGATGCCTCAATAACTCATTATTGAAACCTGCCCTTCCATCTACATCATACTCACTTCCCGGGTTCGTGCTTATAAGGAACGACCGCGTCCATTGTGGTGGCGGTGGGGTGGCCATATATCTCCGTGCACATATCCCTTACTCTGTAGTGAGCACGTCCCCCTCACCACCTCCGTCAGGTGCGGGAGAGCATCTTTTTATTGAGATTAGTCTTTTACACACCAAAGTACTTCTCGGGGTCTATTACAGCCCTTCCCTTCGCATCAACTTCTCCTCATTTGATAAACTCCTCGAGGACTTTGCCCCTTTATAGAGCCATACCATCATCATAGGTGATTTTAACACGTGCCTGCTCAAACATGACTTTCGGACCCGAAGTTTGGAAACCCTTGTTTCCTCCAATAATCTTAACGTCCTTCCCTTGAGTGCTACGCACCATTTTCCAAATTGTACCCCTTCTCTAATAGACCTTATCCTTGTCTCCTCCATCAATAACGTTCATAAGCACGGGCAGTGCCCCGCGGACGCCTTCTCTTATCACGACCTAATATTCATGTCCTATAAAATCCGCCCGCCGAAAGCAAAGCCCAAAATTATCACACAACGTAACATTACCAGTATAGATGTAGAAAGCCTACGCGAAGATGCACGACAGATTGACTGGTCGGCGGTAGAGAACGCTGATACTAGGTACTGATGACAAGTTCAGCTCTTTCAACTCTGCCATTATATAAGCTTATACGATGAACATGCGCCGCTAAGGAAAATTAAACTGAAGCATCTGCCAGCGCCTTGGCTCACAAATCAGATAAAAGAGATTATCCATCGCAAGAACGTGGCCAAGTTTAAGGCTAAGTGTTGTCCTTCGGAAGCGAATGTCACTAAATACATTGAGCGTCGAAATCTGTGTAACAAAGTGTGTAGGGACGCCCATCGCCGTCATATCCACAATTCTGTCCAAAACGAAGACCCTTCCAAAGTCTGGAAGTTTCTTCAAACACTAGCGGTTGGCAAATCACGTAACGACACACTTCCCAAAGATATAGACGTAGATTCTTTAAATCGACATTTCTCCTTGTCTTCCCAATTTGATGGGATACTTAAATCTAACACTCTTCAGGCTCTTTCTCTGTTACCAACCCCTGTCACTTCACTCTTTTTTCTAAGTCAGTTCTCCGATTGTGATGTTAGGAGAAGCGTCTTGTCAATCACATCAAATTAAATTTAAAATTTATGAAATTTTAAAATTAAATTTAAATTTATGAAATTTATTGTAGAAACTGTGTACAAAAAAGATCTTAAAAGCTAGGTGAAACAACAGTTTATCCATTAATTATGGACGTACAACATTTAACTTACATAACTAGGTAAATTATTGATTATTAAATTCTTTAATGTCATAAAAACATTCTTCTAAGAGCCACCTACGGAGTTTTGTCTTAAATTTACTAGTAGGCAGTTCTCTTATGTGTTTAGGAATTTTATTAAATACTTTTATAGTCATAATAGAGCAATTTTTCCCACTCAATGCAGTTTTGTGCGGAGGTAATAAAAGCCTAGTGGGATATCTTTTTTTAAAACAGAGTTAGTTTTATCTTTATAGTGGTTAAAAAATGAAGCATGCTCTTTTACAAAACAGCCAATTTGGAAAATATATAAACTAGTCAACGTTAGGAGTTTATGTTTCTTAAAGAGAGGCCTGCATGACTCTAATGGGCCTATTCCAAAGACTGCTCTTACACACTTTTTTTGAATGATGAAAGCTCTCTTGATGTGCGTAGAGTTACCGAAAAGCAAAAGGCCATACCCTAGTACTGAGGTAACGTAGCCAAAATATGCGGTTAAGGCAGTTTGTTGGCCTGATGTTCTTCTTAATCTTTTCAGGGCAAAAACGAAACGATTAAGTTTTTTGCTCATTTGCTCTATATGCGATTTCCAATTTATATGTTTGTCTAATGTTATACCTAGGAATCTTATTTCGTCAGTTTTTTCTATTATTTCATTTCTACATGTCAGGGTGATGTTGTATATATTATTATTATTAGAATTAATGTTATTATTATAATTTTGAAAATGTACGTATTTAGTTTTTGAAATATTAGCTTGTAAATTATTACACTCTAGCCAATTCACCACTGATGCAGTCTCCGAGGTAAGAGAGTCAATTAGAGTTCCATCCTTCTTCTCATCGGCAACTACAATCGAGACATCGTCAGCAAAAAGAACACATTGATTATTTGCGATATTCGGCAAATCATGACATAAACAAGAAATAGCAACGGGCCCAGAATACTGCCCTGTGGCACACCAAAATGATTTGGTTTAGCGGTAGATTGAAAGATAGTCGATAAAATTTTATTGTTGCTTAAGTTCTTAACTTCTTCTGTTTCCGCCCCGTCAGGTAGCTTTTTAACCAATCCAGAGCAAAGCCTCTTATTCCGTACATTTCACACTTTTTCAGCAATTTATCCACAAAGTCAAAAGCCTTGCTCATGTCATAAAATATAACTGAAACTGGTATACGCCTGTCAACAAAATCTACAACCTTGCGCACAAGTGCAAATGCTGCTAGTGTAGTCGACTTGTTTTTCTGGAATCCATTCTGTTCCTCCGCTATTATGTTGTATTTATCAAATAATTCTGTCATTCGACGAAGAATGGATTTCTCGAAGATCTTAGCAAAAATAGGAATAAGAGTTATAGATCTATAATTGTTTAACTCTTCGTAACTCCCTTTTTTATGTAAAGGTTTTATGACCGATAGTTTAAGCCTTACCGGGAAAGTACCCTGAGAGATAGAGAGGTTGAGGAGATACTTTAGGACAGGACAGATTATAAAAACGCATTGTTTTAGTATGTGAGTGGAAATTTTATCAAAACCTACTGATTTCGTATTATTTAACGAAAGTACAATCTTTATGACTTCAGCGTCGGTTATTGGCTGAATACTGTGAGAGTTTGTTTTAATTCTAGGTAGATCATTAAGTTTGATATTTTTCTTAATCTTGCCTTCTTGATCTTTGTTTGTAATATTAATAAAATAATCATAAAAACTCTCAGCTATAAGTTGGGGTTCGGTCAGTAATTCCCCTTTATAATTTATAGATTTAATATGGTCTAGAGATCGTTCACAATCGACTTTATCCTTAATAATATGCCACGTAGCTCTACATTTGTTTTTCGATTTTTTTAGGAAGTTATTATTAATTTTTTTCCTTGACATATTTATACATTTTCTTAAAGTGGCACAATATTAGAATGAAGAAATATTTAGTAACAATTCCGCGTATAACCTTCTCTGATAGTATTCATCAAAGTAAGTTGTCTACTAGTTTCGTCTCTCCACGAGACATCTTCAGGACACCACAATACTCGACCTTGACATTGAGATTGGTAAGCACAGCAACACCGACAGAGTCCCGCCAGTGATGTTGCCTCTCCGAGCTTCGCGCGCCAAGTGAAGCATTGCCCGCAAAACCCCCCTTTATATTGTCACGGATCAAACAGTGCGCACACAAAGTTCATAGTGTGTGTGTGGCAGTACTATTGTTTGAAAAGATTCGTAATAACGGTGACCTAGGCAAACCTGTACTAAGTTCATTCAACAGTGTATTATTACTATATTTTGTAATTTCTAAATTTTCTAAGACTGACATCCTAAATCCCTTATCACAAGTATGTAAAATAGAAAAACAATGATTTTGACTTAAAGAATGACCAGATTCCAATAAATGTTTTGCAAAGTTAGATTTTTCTGGATAATTGTTTCTATAAGCAGCTAAATGTTCTTTATACCTAACCTGAAAACTACGACCCGTTTGACCTACATAAATACCATTACATTCGTCACATACCAACTTATAAACACCCGATTTTTTATTGTTATCTAACCTATCTTTACCGTTACAAATCTGTTTTAATAAATTGTTTGTTTTGAACGCTGCGTGTACTTTATGTTTAGACAAAACTCTTGAAACTCCGTCACTCAATGGACCTAAATAAGTTAAACTGCCCACAAATTTGTCTATCCTTTCTGGAGCTACGGGATACAATAAGGAACGGATAATGTTTTGTTGTTTACTTCTTATTAAACCATCAACCATCTTTCTACTAGGTATATCCATTACTTTCAGCCGTGTGGTAAATAATAGATAGCTCTCTGTTAAAGTTCTCCTGAGATAAGGGGACTGACATCATTCTATGGACAAAACTACGGTAAGCTGATAGCTTATGTTGGAATGGATGACAAGATGAATTTGGTATTGTAATATCTGTGTAAGTAGGTTTTCTGTAAATTTGAAAATCATGCCTATTGTTTAACCTAGTTATTGTCAAATCTAAAAAGTTCAGTGAACCACCAATTTCTAATTCAAGTTTAAATTTTATTTTTGGATGAATTGCATTAAGTTTGTTAACGAACAGTTCTATTTGACGCAAACTTCCAGTCCAGCATATGATAATGTCATCTACATAACGATAATAATATAAAATGTTTAATTCCCCTATAATGTTTTTATTCTCAAAACTGTCCATGAAAATGTCTGCCATAAGTGGACTTAGTGGTGAACCCCATAACCCTTCTTTCTGTTTGTAATATTGATTGCCAAATTGGAAGTAATTTTGTTGCATACAAGTTCTAGTCAAAGATATTAACTCCTCCTTTTCTGCCGGAAGTACTCGTTGTCGCTCAAGATGTCCTTCCAATATTATCAAACTCTCCTCATAAGGTACGTTTGTAAATAAACTTTCTACATCCAGCGATAATAACTTTGCATTGTGAGGCAGGCTAACATCTTTAACTTTGTTGACCAAATCCATACTATTCTTTAAGCTATACTTTGGATTGAATCTAGATCTACTTTTTAATTCGTAATTTAAATATTTTGATAAACCATATGCTGGTGCTCCTATGTAAGAGACAACGGGCCGGATTGGAATATTATTTTTATGTATTTTAGGTAAACCATACAACATTGGTGTTCTTGGATTCATAGGAATTAAATATTTAAGAGAGTTTGGAGAAATAAAGCATGAGTTTTTTGTCATTTCTTTTAATTCCTGTGTGAAAACTTTGGTTGGGTCGGAATTCAATAATTCAAAATCATTGCCCTGTATAACCTCATTAACCTTCTGCACATAAGTACCCCTTTCTAAGATAACTACAGTATTACCCTTATCTGCTTTTGTTATCACTAAGCTATTTTGATCTACCTTATTCCTTAAAGATTTAAAAACATTTAATTCCCTTGGTAAACTTGGAACAATAGCTGAACTAATTGGTTTCTTTATTAAAGAGGCTACCTCATGTTTAACCCCTTCGTCAGCTTTACCCCTAACAATTGCCATCTCTGAATCAACAGCCAAAATCTCCAAAGTTTTCTTATTTAAAACTGGTTGTAAGTTGTATTTAAAACCCTTTTCTAACAGTGATAATTCTGAAGTTGTGAACTGGACGCCACTATGATTTTCTACGCGTTGATAGAACGTATGAGGACATGGTTGCTGCACAGTATTACTATTCCCCCTTAGTCGGTCTACCCTCTGTTTGTCTCTAACTAATCGATCTAATTTCCCTGTCTGAATTATATATTTCCTGTGGGCTAACTCAGCAGCGTATTCCCTAGCTTTATTATCTAGTAAATCAAATTCTATGTTGTGTAAGGAATAAGCTAACTCCATGTGTAAAACTCCCAAGTGAGTTTTATAGTTGTCTCTGATAGTAAACCAATGTTTTATTTCCTCATTTAACCAAGTATTCCTAGCCCTTATCAAAGCAACATTAGCTGCCCTACTATTTGTATTACTTCTAATGTTAATATAAGATGGAATAACCTCCAAATGTTTACACTGTTGATTGAACCATACATTTTGAGCTGCAATACGATGTGACTGAGTGAGTTTGATGTATAATTTTGCCTGTTCAGCTGTACCTGCTGATCTAAGACAGGTGACAAGCGCAAATGCGGTCGGCAATGACAATATAAGTCGTAATATGCTGCTGCCCATTCTCGACGATGTTATTCATGTCCTTGTCCACATCCATAACCACTCTATTTCCAGTAGCACCTTCCCAAGCGCCTGGAAAAATGCCAAAATTATTCCTCTTCCTAAAAAATCTAGACCCACCTCCTTTTCCGATTTCCGACCCATTTCTATTCTTCCTTTTCTCTCAAAGGTACTAGAGCGTCTGATACACAATCAGCTCAGCCGATTTCTCTCTAGCAACTCTCTCTTGAATCCTCTACAATCTGGTTTTCGTCACGGTCACAGCACCTTGACGGCCCTTTCTAAAATAATGGATGACATTCGCCGGGGCATGGACAGTAGGCTTGTGACTGTGTTGTCATTGCTTGACTTCAGCAACGCCTTCAATAATGTCGGCTTTGAAATTCTTACTGCTGTGCTTCGCTCTCTTGATATATCTCCAATTGTTACTGACTGGTTTCAAAGTTATCTGTTTGGTCGCCGGCAACGCATCCGTCTGGACGATACATTCTCGTCTTGGTGTGATGTCACTGCTGGTGTTCCACAGGGCGGCATACTTTCCCTCTTCTCTTCGCAATTTTCATAAACTCCATATCAGAATCTTTGTCTAGTTCCTATCACCTGTACGCTGACGATCTCCAGATCTACCAACATGCTCCAATCAATGATCTTACATCAGCTATAAGGTTAATAAATGATGACCTCTCACGCATCCTTATATGGAGCAAAGCGCACGGTCTTCTGGTGAACCCTAAGAAGACTCAAGTCATCGTTGTGGGTAGTTCAAGGACGACTGCTAAAATCGACATGAATACCTGACCTCCTATCTCCTTTGACGGTGTTACAATTCCTTTATGCAAAACCGTCAAAAACTTGGGTCTGATCGTAGACCATGAGTTGTCCTGGGGTCCGCAATTGACTGAGCTCAGCCAAAAATGTTCGCATCGGCCGGCTCACTGCGGCGACTGCGCAATTTCTTTCCAACTTCCACTAAGGTAACACTAGCCCAGTCCCTTTTGCTCCCCAACCTTGACTACGCCGACGCCTGTTATCCGGACCTCACTGAAGATCAACTAAATAAGCTTGAGCGCCTTCAGAATTTCAGCATCAGGTTCATATTTGGCCTTCGCAAATATGACCACGTTTCCGAGTATCGCGCTAAACTCAAGTGGTTACCCATCCGACTTCGCAGGAATACTCACATACTATCTCTCTTGTGCAGTATCTTGTTCTATCCTCCCAGCCCATCTTATCTCAAGGAGCGCTTTAAATTCCTCTTCGACTCTCACTCTCTATCTTTGCGTTCCTCTGAAACCCTCGTCTTAGAAGTTCCTTCTCACTCTACTACTTTCTATGAAAAATCCTTCACTGTACAAGCTATCCGTCTATGGAATGCTCTTCCCCTGGATATCAGACGTGCAAAATCTCTCCCTATCTTTAAAAAACTGCTTCATCAACATTATTTATTATCTGTGTAACAATTAGAATAACCTTATTTTTGTGTTTATGATAAGTAGGTATTATAGTACGTAGTGTAGGTGTAACTATTATTGTTTTTTATTTCTTATAATTAACTCATAACGCCACCGTCTTTATTGTTCTTTTATGTCCAGTCCATCCCAAGGTTGCCTGGAAGAGATCGCTCAAAGCGATAAGGCCGCCCTTTGTACTTCATTATTGTCAACTTTTCCTCCTGTAGGTATGTATTTTGTGTTGTGTGGTACAATAAAGAGTTTTCTATCTATCTATCTAACTCTTCAAACCGTCTTATGCCTATATTCCTCTGTGGCCGTGCAGTGTACCACAACGTACACAGTCTCTTGTTCCTGCAAGCAGGTATGCACGACTCAGGCTCCAGTCTTGAGAAGTCGATGGTAGCAACGGTATTGGACAAACGTGTAGAGATCTTCTCGGCGAATGTTCGTAGTTTAGTAACGTACACTGGTCGGCCAACCAAATAGCGTCGGTGCATAGGTACCTACATCAAATGTTAATGGTGCGCTCCGCAAACAGTGTTCACAAGTTGGCCTCTTATTCAGTTCCTTGTTCTATTCCGATGAATAGTCACCATGCAGGCCACCATCTTTCTCAAAACGCTAAAGATTCAGTACCTACGACAACTCGTAAATAAAATCCGATATTTTGAGCCAGAATGCTGGCCACGCACCAGAATCAGAATCAGGATTCGGACCAGCAGCGTCGTGCGAGTCCAGTCTATTTTGGAACCAGAAGGGAATATTATTCTGATCTGATCAATATGGCCGGATCCAAAATTTAACCGGATAGCAATCCCTAGTCAAGATAAACAACATCAGCTACGTAGACGACATAGTGGTGGTGGACCCGACAGCGATGTCCGTCGAAGAGATGCTATAAGTCTGTGCTGAGTACGCTGCTTCTCATTGTCTCCCGTTACAATTTAAAGAAGTGCCAATTCCCGAACATCATACAACATATGTATATAAATACACAGCTTTGATGACCTTTTAATTAAATTGAACTATGTGCATGATCAAGAGTGTAACTATACTCCGCCCAAGTTACGTTGCATAGCTGCAGATAACCCCCCTCCGGGTAAGCGCCATATACATACGCAAAGATAAAGACGTTGTTGGTTTGTATTTCCATAAGCCCAATTTAATAATTTATTAAATTTTCCGAGGTTGGTGTTCTTCCATAAGCATAGTCACTTTCCATCAGGTGATATTGCGGTCAAACGCAGGTATATTAACTGTAACGATTCCACTCGCCGCGTCGACAATTGAACAGAACGCTTAAGCACGCATAAGTTGGCAGCATTGTGCCTATGCGCCGGCCGCTTATCCTTCACGGAATTAGAGGTTACTTGTCACTTTCTCGCGGACAACAAACTCCCTAACTGAGATTCTGTTTACTTTTATTCCGTGATTAAATCTTAAATAACTTACCTAAAACTATTCTACTGTGAACCCCATATCGGGGTTCCATCCTGCGGGTTACCGCTGCACTACACCGTCGGCCATACTGACGCCACTCCTTTTGACGATCTCTGTATAAAAGTCCGCTAAAGTATATAGATTTTTATCAAACTAACACTAATTAATTAATTAGTTAACACAATTAATGTACCGGACTGTTAAATTAAAATGCATGTTTTCTTTAAAGGTATATTTTACAAGAAACAGAACTAGATACAATCGAAATCAACAATACTAAATGCTTAAGATTAATATATAAAATTTGACAACACTCAAAGGCAACTAATTGCACTAATACATTTCACAGCTTTAAAGTAGGTACCCTTACTCTACAATTCTAGCCCCCAGGAAGACGATTCCGACCTGCGCACCCCGCACGAACCCCGGCTAGTGCTCGCACACCTCGCACGAACCCCGGGTAGTGCCCCTACACCCCGCACGAACCCCGGCTAGTGCTCGCACACCTCGCACGAGCCCCAGCTCGCCACAGAGACAGAGAGCAGAAGCACCTCCGTCCCATTATAACTTTCACGATTTACAATGTGCAAAGCTTTTTTAATCTCAAGCTACAATGACATCCCTTGATTCGTTATAAACAAATTTTGTTTAGATTTAGGAATCGAGGTATTTACAAGTATGAATGTCGTCGTATACACACTGGTGCAGTATACACACTGGCACAGTATGCACACTGGTGCAGTATGCACACTGGCGCAGTATGCACACTGGCGCAGTATGCACACTGGTGCAGTATACACACTGGTGCAAGTCACTACTTCTCGTGTCGCTATTCATGTTTTTACAAAATGTTAAAATATTGCATTAATTTTTGAAGCGCTTTTTCGATGCGTGCTTGGGCGAAATATTTAATATTTGACTGCCCGTAATACTAATCTAGGTAAGTCATGTTATCTTACATGTAGTTGTCAATAGAAACAAGCAAGTCTACCGTTCAAACACGTTGCAGCCCTCCTTCCCTACTCTGTCCAAGTTGCTTCAGCTGATGTATTGTACCTATCTCTGCAATCGCTAGACATATTGCGGTATTCTTGATTATTTATTTAAAATAGAAAGCGTTCCGTTTTTTTAACACAGAACACAATAATATAATTTTGGGTACGTACAAATATTTCATTTAGCACCTACGTATCTGCGAATGCGTGCGTGGCACGCCTCACGATGCGGAGGACGGAGGCCAGTTCCTAGACTCTTGCTAAACATTTGGCACAATCTCACCACATAGCGATCATGTACCTAACTATAGATAGATACTATGCGGTCCGGCAGAAGTGGAGTAATCGCGGCAAGCTGCAGCCGGCGGCTGCGGCTGCGGCGGTGGCTGCGGCGGTGGCTGCGGCGGTGGCTGCGGCGGTGGCTGCGGCGGTGGCTGCGGCGACGGCGACGCGCATCATGAAGCGCGACACTCGCGCATTCTCATCATAATAGTAAATCACATACCGAAATGATTCAACAGGTGCATGTTCAAGGCACAGTAGCTCACTGGTCGGAACTGCGCGACCTACAAGTGAGAGTGGAAACAAACTAAACCAACGAACGCCACTTGTGCCTAACTCAGTCCTAAAATACAAATTGCCTAGATAAATGGATCATAAGTACATTTATTCCAAATGTTTTAAGGCCCTGCCTCAGAATCTCCACAACTATGAGACGTGACTTCTCTTTAATATATTGTAAATTATCTACTGGAGCATTCAAATTACTTTGTTCAAATGTACACCGACTCAAACTAAACCTACGATATCAGTTCACAATATGTTTGGAAAACTATGAGAGATGTGCCAAATATCTGTTGTTGATAGTGTTATAATTAAATTAACGATATGATAAGAAAAAAAAAACAAATAAAAACCAAATCAAAGAAAATCTATTTGATTAGTTTTCGTGCGTGGAATTGTAAAGAGATCTGTCGCAGACAACGCACAAAGTTTGTCAGAGTTCATACAAACATACAAACAAACAAACAAAGCATAACGCTCATAAATTAATTAAAATTACTATAAAATAGTTGCACTAGCAAAGACATACGTGATAAAAACTAAAAATGTCTACAATAAAGATATTTTGATAGAGAACCAGTCGAAAAGGGACGTTCCGAACGATCGATATGTCGCAACTGATATAATGTACTTATCGATATGGATGCCGAAGATGCGATGTCTCTACTTTAATGCTCAATGTAAATTATATCCAAATATTATTCTCAAATACAGCATATATCATTCAATAATAGGACATTCCACTGAATACCTAACGCCCTACTTACAATGTACATAAGCTAAATTACTTTAGATAGGTACGCGTTAAGGCTACACGTTTCGAATATAAATTTATATAATTCATCCCTATGTAATGGATATTTAAAGGCCAAATTGTACTCAAGACGATGATTTGACAGTGAAGTGAACACAACAAAGTAATTATCATTCAACTGACCCACCAATTAGAGACTCGACTCGAGCGAGACTATCTGTAGGTAGGCACTGTGCTGTACTCTACAACCGCAAGGTTCATGGATGAACACAACGTATCAATAATATAATTGGACATTTAACGTAACGCCGCTTCACACCGCTAATATAGACCTAAACCAATTTGTTTTGTATCACAAGTTATTTGTCAAATTATTATCAAACAAGTTTGAGAACATTTATGAAATTAACGCATACGCTAACTAACCTCAAATATCTTGATGAACAAAACACGAAACTGTTATTTATTTTTATATAAGCTCGGCGATCGCCTCATTTGAATATATAATATCGTTGAATATTTATTGCATGCTTTAGGAGCTCTCCTGTCCTGTCCTACGCCCTAACAATAACAACATACTAACTAACTCCTTCACAATTTAAAGACGCTAAATGATAACTTACTAAGTCGTTCAATTACCCTGAAACTTGAGAGTATTTACAAAATAGCGATATGTTACCTCGCAAAATGTTATCTTTTTACAAGATATGTTAACAAAAACAAAAAACAATAATGATAACCGTGTATTATTTGGACCCCAATGTTAGCGAGTAATAAACTAAAACTTGACTTTTGTGCAGGACAGGATGTTACCAAAACATTACTGATACAACATACATAACGACACTATGTTTATATAAAGCTATAACATATATATGTATACTATTGCGATTCATTCAAGTACCTAAATTAACTATCTATCTATAACAAGGTTGTCTGGTAGAGATCGCTCGTGAGCGATAAGACCGCCAATTTGTAACATTTCTTTTTTTTTGTTTAAATTGTTTGTAAACTGTGTTGTTAAGTGTGCAATAAAGTATTTTCTATCTATCTATCTATTATATATAATACGCAATTCGTCTGATTTGGGATTTTGGTAGTTGTTTATGTATTTCCTTACGAGCTAGTTCTAATGTGAGACCGATTGTGTCTACGGATATCAGAATCTGCAAAGGTTGCTGCGAGGCAAGGGAACGTTCCCCCACCCGACCTCCACTCCAGCAATGTATCCAATACGAACTTCTACTGTTATTATATACCTAGTAGAAGGTTGCACAGGTGGCGCTGGCCTCGCAAATCGACACATTCCAATAGCCCATTGTAAAATATTAATATATACAACTATAAATATAACGATCAACTAAAATTTAAATTAATTTTAGTCTAAATGTCGTTGAATTAAAATAATGACCGGTTTAACCTACGTTATATACGTTATAAATGCCGTTTTCTTATAAGTTAACGTTTAATCACATTCAAACGAAGCGAACTCTATAGACCGCTCCAATATATGTACAGTCCCTAGGTTAATGTACACAGGTCACACCGATCTTTAAGGCACGATTATGTTAAGAGAAACGTTGAACAATGAGGTGGTTCATATCGACAGACCGGACTCGGTACTTTGTATTTATTACATGACATGAGTCGTGCCGTCGATAACCTGACGATAAAGCCCGGCGCGACCTCTAGATAAACGAACTAGAGGGCAGTAGTGAGACGACCTCGATGCATCATCTCTCACTGGCCTCCGTGACCTCCACCACCATCGCGGTATCTATCACAGCATCCGTAACTTGTAACACGTTATCGTCCGTTACGGTCTCGGAACTTATTGATTCAACAGGAATCTCCTTGAGCGGTGTAACACAGTTTACTTTGACTGGTGAATCTGAATTACTGCTATCCGGAAACTCTGCTTTTAGCTCCTCGGGCGAAGGAACCTCTTTTACTTCTACAGGTGGAGTAACCTCAGCTGAAATGGAAACCTCAGCGGGTAGAACCGCTCGCTTGGGTGAAGTGACCTCCGTGGGTAAAGTGAGTTCACTGGGTACAGCGGAGGGCTCACTTGGCAGCTGCCCTGGCGCGCGTCCGAACTGTGCAGGGGGCGTCACCAGCGCGGGGGTGAGAGGATCCGCTGACTCTGGCGGCAGGACCTGGAATGAAACGTTTCATTACGAGACGTAGCTCATTGGTCATTTCTACGTTGACCGTTGTTGCTTATAGAAAGGGCAAGGCAAATATTTAAGTGCGCGTTCTGAGTGCCGGCTCACGACACAGGCTCGGCCAGTGTGAGATCCTTAGGTAAAATCTTAGTCCTTCAGCAATGATGTTTTGACAGTTTTATAGGCCTCAATATAATGTATTTTAAAATACGTGGTACGTAGGTACATATATATACATTATAGGTAATACCTATAATGTATATATATGTACCTATATGTACCCGATCTAATTTTATATGTTAGCTGTAACTATTTGTAATTGGGGGGTCACAATTAGTGATGCTTTAAGTGTTCTTTAAGTGTATCCTCTGTTGGTAGTTCTAAATAAATAAATGTCAAGTACATCCACTATATACTATATACTATATACTATATACGATATACTATATACTATATACGATATACTATATACGATATACTATATACCTAATATTGCTGTTACATGATTATCTTTGCTGCAAATAAATATATTTTTATATAATGTTTATGTTAACACGGATTGTGGACCCTAGGATAGGAATACCTACTAGCAATTCCTGCTTCTGGGCTAATACTTGTCAAGTATTTCTTTCGTGCGCCGCGAAGGCATGGCACTGAATGTGTTGAGACGTACCTCTGCATGTATCGGCAGCGGCTGCAGGTTCGCGTTGACGATGTTGGCGATGGCGGCGGGGGTCATGCCGCTCATGGCGGTCAGTAGGTTGTTGGCCAGCTCCGCGCTGCCGGCCGCCTCCAACAGGTTGCTGGCCAGCTCCGCGCTGTGCCCCGCCTCAAGCGCCCCGCATCCCCGCGCCTCCAGCCCCAGCGCGCGCAGCCCCGAGCACAACCCTGCCGGGTCGCCCTCTGCAACACAACACTTGCATCAACAGGGTCAATGGACGCGGCTAGCACAGGACCCTGGTAGAGTACCCTGTGGGCCGGTCAGGGTGGGGGTCGCGGACCGCGCGCTGCATGCGGCTAGCGTTATTCGGATTGCCATCAGCTTTACTAATTACAATATAATAGACCCAGAAAGCTAACAATAGGCATTCGCTAATAGAATCATAATAAACTACCAAAGTGTGAACAATTCATTTTTGTCGTCAATTATTGTGTATCATTGTGTTGATCTTTGGGAGGAGCCTTTGTCGAGCGGCGGACGTCATACTGATGATGATGGACGTACCTTGAGGCGCGGGCTCGCTCCAGAAGGGCGCGAAGGGGTCCTTCGGCGGCGGCGCGGCGAAGGCGGGCGGCGGCGCAGTAAATGCATCGAACTGCGCCCAGCCCTCGCCGCCCGGAGCAGTGCTGCCACTGTCGCTTTCCCATGCTGCCAGTTACAATAAATGTTATTATCTGCGCTTGACATTGTTTCATCAGAGTGGGTCCACCGCGCACATGGCTAGTATCCGTCGGTCCGGGCCGCCGCCGCCGCCGCCCCGCCCCGCACCGCCGACATTCACTTAGGACAGGTTACATACATCATACAACATCAGTTATAAATACGAAGTCGGCAAAACTACTGGGTCTCTAATTTTGAATAGATTTAGATTCAGACCGCAATAACATACATTATGTATGTCGTTTTTTAACCCATAAATCAATTCCTATGGGATATAAATACCCTTAAAACGAACGTGTGTGATGCCGACTGTCCGGCCAAGTTCCTAGTCAGCGACTATTCGGTAAAGTGCGCAGAATCCGGCTTCTTACTTTGTATGTATTTCTCAATAAAAAGTAATACCTAGGAGGGAATTGAAGGATCATTGTCCAGATTTATTATGTTCCGATGCGCTCGCAGGAGGGGGTTGCGATGCCGTGATCGACTTGGCCGACTAGTAAGCCTCTTTATTACCGTCTGATCGGCTAGTCGGCCAGTGATAGTCGGCACATCTCTAATTAAAACCTTTCCATATAAAAATAATATTAGATATCTGTTGGCTGTGAACGGTACCGTAGCTAAGGCTAATGTTTGTGCTACCGGCCCGCGATATTTTTTTGTCGTCCATTTTGACGTGCATTCGTTTCTTTCTTACGAAATAAAGCTATACAAAACGGTCGAGTCATTTAGTGGCGGTGCGCAACATAGCCCGCCTGGAAAGGAAACAAGTGATGGTCTGCCGCGGGCGGTGAGTGGTGTACCGAGTGAGTGGTGGGTGTTACCTGCCGCGCCCCACGTGCAGGCGCTCTGAGAGAAGTCTTCGGGCTCGGGGGTGTCGTCCCACATGCTGCGACAAACGACACGAGTTACATCAACACGCACGCTTACATTATTTCTTTAGGCTTACAAAATAAGAAGTAAAAAGAGTCAAATTGTATACTTTAAACAGCTTTATATATGGTTATTATTATCAAGTAAGAGATAAGGTGTTATTGACTTTCTCTGCACTCAAATTTTTTGTTCACTAATAGAAGAAGTGAAAAATCTCAATTGCAAACAGAAAAGTGGTACAAATTTAACTTGCAAGCTTTGAATACAGACTTTCGACAAGTGAAACTAAATGAAAACTTAGAAGAGGAAGCTTATCGATGGTTTTCTTAGATCGCAGAATAGTGTATTGTAAAAGACCATGAAGTCTTTCGATATGTAAGTTGAACTGATTTTCTCGGCACTAAAACTGGATCGTTTGATCATTAGCGTCGGCCCACAGGCCTGTTGCCATCGGCCCACAGGCCTGTTGCCATCGGCCCACAGGCCTGTTGCCGTCGGCCCACAGGCCTGTTGCCATCGGCCCACAGGCCTGTTGCCATCGGCCCACAGGCCTGTTGCCATCGGCCCACAGGCCTGTTGCCACCGGCTCACAGGCCTGTTGCCGTCGGCCCACAGGCCTGTTGCCATCGGCCCACAGGCCTGTTGCCATCGGCCCACAGGCCTGTTGCCACCGGCTCACAGGCCTGTTGCCGTCGGCCCACAGGCCTGTTGCCATCGGCCCACAGGCCTGTTGCCGTCGGCCCACAGGCCTGTTACCATCGGCCCACAGGCCTGTTGCCATCGGCCCACAGGCCTGTTGCCATCGGCCCACAGGCCTGTTGCCACCGGCTCACAGGCCTGTTGCCATCGGCCCACAGGCCTGTTGCCGTCGGCCCACAGGCCTGTTGCCATCGGCCCACAGGCCTGTTGCCATCGGCCCACAGGCCTGTTACCATCGGCCCACAGGCCTGTTACCATCGGCTCACAGGCCTGCTGTATTGTTTCTCAGTGCAGTTACAAAAGGAAACTTTATATTATTTTAAAATAGATAGGTTTAAAACTAGTTGTACTTGTTATAATCAGTTATTGTCATGTTATTTGTTAATAAAGATTCATTCATATTCTGAGTGCATTTACTGTTTGTTTGTACAAACCCTAATACAAACTAGTTCCAAAACAATCGACAGTTTCTGTTCGTAAAGCAAACTTAGACTATAAGTATTTTTGACAGAAATTGTATAAAACTGCAATACTCACTCGTCGTCGAACCTCTGACTCGCGAGTTCCAAGAAACTGTTCTGAGCTTTGGTCATCTGTAAATAAAGGTCATAAATATATAAATCGATATAATATATTCTGAATCTTATTCTCACTTACTGACAACAGCGATCAACTTTTTTTTTATAATGGCATCCGTTCAGAAAGTCTTAAACGTCGCCTGAGCTGAGACGATATTCATCATCATCATCAGCCCATACACGTCCACTGCTGGACATAGGCCTCCCCCGTACGAGGCCACAAATAGCGGTCCTGAGCCGCCTCCATCCATCGACTCCCTGCGACCGCTACGATGTCGTCGGTCCATCGAGTGGATGGTCTCCCATGTAGGGGGGGGTTTGCCATAATCTCTTGGCGGGCGGATTGGTGATCGCAGTGTTGGTGTTTAAAAAATACTCAGAAGGAAGCTGCTGCCCTTCCTCTGGTAGGTTCCCTTAGTCAGCTTTTACGACATCCACGGGTTGAGTTGGAGGGGTCGATATTCGTACGCCGCGGCCCCACGGCCGCCGAGACGATATTAATACCCGCAAGTTGTCGACTTTATGTACTTAACCCGCACACTGCCGGGTATAGGCGTCCTCTCTATTGCGCCATGCGATCCAGTCCGCTACTGTGGCACCCTCCCCGCGCCATCCCACGCCATTAAACGTAATGAGACCCATTGTCAGTGGCATACGTAGTGAGACCCGAAACGCAATTCAAATTTTAGATTTTCGTGAATATTTGACAGTGTTCAGTAAAATCTTTAATCAAATTGTCACTTGAAACAAGCTTAAATGTGATTTGTGTGTTGTGCTATTATTGTGGTAACTGTTCCGAAATATTGGTAAACTCAAAATAACATGCATCATGGTAAACATCACATTATGAGTTTAGTGTTAATAACCATGATAGTTTGAAGTTACAATAGTGTGTAAGTGAGTCTAGGTGTACGTATACATACCGAGTCCCCCGCGTCGTGTAACCCCAGTCCGTCCGCCACGAACTCCGCCGAGTCACCGTGCTCCACCGCGTTGGAGCACCCCGCTGTAAGTGCGTACATACCGAGTCCCCCGCGTCGTGTAACCCCAGTCCGTCCGCCACGAACTCCGCCGAGTCACCGTGCTCCACCGCGTTGCTCATCTGGAATACATTCATATCATTGTACGAGTATAATATAATACTTGATATCATCATCTGAGGCTACTCCTCCGCTGCACATACGGTCCCTATCTCGCGCCATAGCGCCCCGTCCATGCACCATCTGCCAGCAATCTCGAACAGATCGTCATCCCACCGACGCGACTCGACGCGACGCCGGATGCCTTTACCAAACATACTATCAAACATATTCTTTGTAAAAAGGCTTATTACAAAATATCAGATTATCTAGATTCTAGAGGATAAAAAAGCATGGGACGACTTTTGCTCCAACTCGAAAACTAACAACCTAACAAGGTAAAGGTTTCTTGTTCGCTTCTTTACTTTACCTTAAAAAGATTGAAGTGAACAAAAAATCAAAGAGATCACTTTATTTCCCTGTTTTTTACTAGGTATATATTTGTTTTGCTTCATGAAAAGTCGCAGCAGCAAACATATCTCTCGACCCGGGATGAATGCCTTACGTCGTAGTTAAGTAGTTAGGCCTTGATATTTTGAAGAAACCACTTGGAAACACATTCGCAAACGATACTCGTGCCAATCTTCATTAAAAGCAGTCATAATAATAAACCCCTTGTTTTATAATTAACGAATGGCTCATGCAGACTAAGTATAGTGTATGAATAACGAATGGCTCATGCAGACTAAGTATAGTGTATGAATAACGAATGGCTCATGCAGACTATGTATAGTGTATGAATAACGAATGGCTCATGCAGACTATGTATAGTGTATGAATAACGAATGGCTCATGCAGACTAAGTATAGTGTATGAATAACGAATGGCTCATGCAGACTATGTATAGTGTATGAATAACGAATGGCTCATGCAGACTAAGTATAGTGTATGAATAACGAATGGCTCATGCAGACTATGTATAGTGTATGAATAACGAATGGCTCATGCAGACTATGTATAGTGTATGAATAACGAATGGCTCATGCAGACTATGTATAGTGTATGAATAACGAATGGCTCATGCAGACTATGTATAGTGTATGAATAACGAATGGCTCATGCAGACTATGTATAGTGTATGAATAACGAATGGCTCATGCAGACTATGTATAGTGTATGAATAACGAATGGCTCATGCAGACTATGTATAGTGTATGAATAACGAATGGCTCATGCAGACTATGTATAGTGTATGAATAACGCACCTCAGCCGCATAGTAATCGTCCTTTTCTAAAGTTGCCATGTTGCTTAACTGGAAATTAAATTGGTCATCGATCAAACAATTACATTTTCCAGACTAATAGTAATAAAAAGAGGTACAATTAATTTGATTACACGTTGGTAAGTGAGCCTGTAAAGTTATTTTACGATAAGAAAGCTATGTATTTGATCCCTAAGTGATATAGGCTATGTCTAGTTCAGGTACTGCGTGAGCGAACCCGCGACCGCGGAACAAATGAAATAAATAATAATAATAATTGAGCTTGAGCCTAGCTTCGCGGCCGGTGATCCACCGTTTTGATATATTTTTTAATGTAGATTAGTTTTATATGTTACCTATTGTATTTTGTATTGTAATAAAATTATTTTAACGTGATGTAAAATAAATGAAGTGAAATAATAATAATATAGTAGTTTCCCCCATAGCCCATTTCCCCAGTCCATCCATTCACCACAATAACATGGCTTTTTTGTTATTTTCATTTTCCTTTGCAATAGTCTCTACACCTGGCGGATATCATCTTCGGGTGTATCATATTGTGCAACCAAGGATGATACCCGCTATGTGTAGCTCTCGCCTTTAGATTATTTCTCATAAAGGGCCTCTGTGCTGTTGGCTTCGGCTCCACGCATGCCTCCCAAAGGACCGGGTCACTATATGGCCCGTGATCATGGAAATAATAATAAATAATGTTGGACAATTCACACAAATGAGTGTAAAGATACTCACGTCGTCGTAATTAGCTCCCAGTGTGTCAGAGATGTTCTCCATCTGGAACATAAAAACGTTTTATATACATACATATAATTAAAAAGAGAAGTTACCACAGTAGTCTGTAATGTATGTCGGACTCACCTCCTCGCCCGTATCGTACATGCTCTCGGAGGGGTAGCTGCCACCCTGAAATTAATTTATTACATTATTTATAACATATCATTTGCATTCTTCACAATATACTAACCAGATACTAAGTGTTCCTTTAGTGAAACAGAGTTTTTGTAACTCACTCTACTTTTTGCACAGTAAATGATCCTGCCCATTGAAGCGGAATTGGCCGTGGGGCCGCGGCGTACGAATATCGACCCCTCCAACTCAACCCGTGGATGTCGTAAGAGCCGACTAACGGAACCTACCAGAGGAAGGGCAGCAGCTTCCTACTGAGTATTTTAAACACCAACACTGCGATTACCAATCCCCCTGCCAAGCGTGGTGATTATGGCAAAACCCCCCTTACATGGGAGACCATCCACTTGATGGACCGACGACATCGTAGCGGACATCGTAGTTCAAATTTCAATGTACTACCAAACCTAATGCTATAGAAGAGCGGGGTTCTCTAACACAAGCATAATGATGCTTAAAAGAGGACCCCTATTACTGTACCATATTATTGTAACGGATATACTAAGTAACAGAAATAAATATATTTTCATTTGTATGAATTCCGCTCCGCTGGTCCTCCTCGCTTCCTAGCTCCGCTTCCCAGTTTTGAATGAATTTTTTGAACTAATTCGCAAATCCTTGACCAGTAGCGGAGCGGAGATTTTATGCAATTTCATTGGTTTATATTGGCATAGCTCCACTCCGCGTTCGTTGACAGGCAAAAAAATTTGCGCGCCGAAAATTAGACGGACTCCTCATGACCACTCCTAGTGCCTTAGCAGCTTTAGAGACAATGAATGGTACATCCATTCAATTCATCCTCGAAAATGAGTTTAGAGGCGTTCGTGAGTCACACACAGATCCCTAACAAACAACACTGCACTTCTGCAAAGATTCTGACGTCAGTCAATTGAATACCTAAATGGATATTTATTTTCTTGTGAAAAAAACTCACTACAAGAGTATAGTTTTAACTAAAATTATAAATGCGAAATTGGGTTTGTTTGGTTGTCCTTCCTTTACGTCCTAAGTATTAAAACAAAATATATTGTCCTGGTAAAACCTTAAATTCCCATGGGAGATTTACAGGAAAAAAGATCTTTTTATCCCCCGTGAAATATGAAATTCGAATTTAACGCGGGTGAAACCGTGGGGAACAGCAAGTTATTAATAATTTTAAAAATCGTCTTTTCGTTATCGGCGGAACTGAGTACCTACATGACTATTCAGAAATCAACTGAAATATTATTTACGAAAATTAAAAACGGCTGTGGTCCCAGCAATGAATCCTGTGGTAGGTACCACTGGGAATCGAGACCCAAATGGAATAAAAACAAAATAAAAAATTATGATCAACCCGCGACGGATAGGTTGTTATCTAAAAAGAAACAAATAATTTGATAAAACCCCCGACTGTGAGGAATTCATCAAATAGCAAACAATATATATATATATATATATTCAAATATAGTTTCATATTTTTTTCTGACCTACCCTTTATTACAAAGAATAAAAAATCCGTCGCGGGCTGCCTGCAATTACTACATGAATGAAATGAACAGTAACAGTAACAGTATAGAGATGATGTATTAATTTATATTATTAAATTAATTAATGTATATAAAATTGGTGCATTTGTATGCGACATACGAGTACCTATACTATACCTGAAGATTATCTACTCCAGTATCAAAATCAGAATCTACTTTATTTCTTTAGGCTTACAAAATAAGCACTTAGAAAAGTCAAATTGTATACTATAAACATAGTTATTATTATCAAATAAGAAATAAGGTGTTATTGATATTCTCTTCACTTCAATTTTTTGTCCACTAGTGGAAGAAGTGAAAAAGCAACCACTAGCACATTATAATATCACTTATTTATCTAATACATGGGGTTTTTTTTAATTATTTCTTAATTTTTCGATGAGAATGTATCCGTCGCGGGTTGATCTACATTTTAATTTTGCTTTTATTTTAAATTTTTTATAGAATATCTACTGTCTAGGGTACTTGATGTTAGACAATAACATTACCGTGACTGTACTGCCTGATGCTTGTCCCAGCGCACTGGTTCACTCTCAAAAGAATCAGCTTACGATACATAAAATACCTACGATGATCTTTGAGAATATCTGTCCTATTCATAGAGTCAATATGTACTAAACAGAATCTGACTTAAACTGAAAGAGGGTAGATAGCATACCTACATTTACATGCGCAGAGTTCACTAAGATATATAATCAGTACCTGTCAATATGCTGAAGGTCCAATGATGGACCAGTTCCAACGTTGAACCTTCAGCATTTCATATTCAAAAGCCAAAAACAATCAAAACAGCCCAAACACGGTCCCTGCTATGTGGTTCTGGTGCATCATCAAATCCATCCTCAGCAATTCAGATCCAAAGAGCCCAAACACAAGTTATTGCGGCACAGAAGCAGTCATGGATGGTAAATCAAATATTGCCGATAGTTGAGCATTCTACTATATCAGACCTACCTATCTACGAACTAACAAACAACATCCCACCTCAAACGCATATACCGTCTCCGTTCCGTCGCGGGTAAATATAATAGCAGCCTGGGAACGGTTATTGTTGTAGGAGACGAACCATCTGAGCAGGTCACCTCGAATACCGATGAGGTTGACTTTATTATGGAGCCGTTTATGATACGTCCTGACCAAGACTAATGTATGGTGTGGTGACTGACCAGCGGAGTGTCGTGTCTGTGCAGCAGCGCAGCGAGGTGGTCCTCCTGCAGGCGCGCCAGGCGCTGCTGCACGGCGCTGGGCGGCGCACCCCCCGCGCCCAGCGAGTCCATCGCCGCGCTGCACCAGCCCAGCAGCACCACCACGTGGCCCATGTAGCCGGCGCGCGCCCTTCCCTCCCTGGAATAACACGCACACAAACTACTTGTTAAAGCCAAGTCACCTCATCTTCACACATCCAGCCACTGCTGAACGTGCCTCCTCCGAACAACATGGGGTGACGTCATTATCAGCAAGCTCGGCAGGCGGATCGGTGATCGCAGTACAGGTGTGCCAAATGCACGGAAGGAAACAGTTGCCCTGCCTCTGGTAGGTTCCCTTAGTCGATTCTTACGCCGCGACTGCCACGGCCCACTTCACTCTACATACATTTTAAAGCTTCTTTGGGTCAGTGCGCGAAGGTCCTCAGTAGCGGAAGGTTGCGGGAACTCTCGCCATAAATGAATTGAAGCTTACACTATGGCGAGAGTCCAGCTTCTCTTCTCGAGGCGCATAGAGAGCCCGGTCTTCAATTTCAGGAAGTGCTCCAGACGACGTGACGTGGACGCGGGATATAAACAGCTGCGCAGTAAGGAGTTCCGCGCTGAAGCCAGATGTATCTAGCGATCCAACACCGGACCGGCTTCGTCTAGAGGGCTACCGGCAACTACCATGATGCATCCATCCATTATTAACGAGGACTTGGCTCACTTACAATGTATCAATTTCATTTTCTTGGAAAGCGTCCATCAGTCTTGTTAGCAGATCACATTCCAGAAACAACTGAAACAGAATAACTTTATTTAAGAATAACAATCATTTATTTGCTTAAAACATGAGTATTAGGTGACATGGTGTGCGCATGCAATTGTGATAAACTATAAATTCATTATGACCTACATGTTTTGAGACTAGTGGCGTGCACATAGGAGAGGGCACATTGCACATTAATATTATATTATATGTCTTTTCTTAATAATTTCTTAATATAATGTATATAAATCAATCATTTAAAAAAAATTCTCAGGCAAACTTAATTTAATTATACATTCTAATTGGTAGGTATATAAAATCAAAATTTGTCAATCAGAAGATCATTAACGCTATAATAACATTTGTCTATGAGTACATGACTAATATCAGAGTTATTGTTGTCAACATTTTACAGCATGGTTATATATTTTGTGTGCCATACCTAAAACACTTTTTCGTATTAGGGCAGTATGTGATAGATGCGTACAGTCTATTATTGTTGTAGTTACGTCGGTTTTTGGGGAAATGAGTTTGTACAGAAATAAGAGCGTCTTTTATTGTTTAGGTCTTCCGGTCTAAATTTGCGTTAGTTTCACGACTATTCACGCAAAAGTAATAAAATAACATTCAGAAGGTAAATCAAAATTGGGCAAACTAGAAAATCATTACGTTGGTACATGTTTTATTTTTAGATAACTTACATGTCTCGCATACTGCAGCCTGTAGAGTCTATTAGAGAGCGCGTTTCTGCAGAAGGCGTCCACTTGCGCGTGCAGGAAGTTATTCTACTTACATGTCTCGCATACTGCAGCCTGTAGTCTATTGGAGAGCGCGTTTCTGCAGAAGGCGACCACTTGCGCGTGCAGGAAGTTGTTCTACTTACATGTCTCGCATACTGCAGCCTGTAGAGTCTATTGGAGAGCGCGTTTCTGCAGAAGACAACCACTTGCGCGTGCAGGAAGTTATTCTACTTACATGTCTCGCATACTGCAGCCTGTAGTCTATTGGAGAGCGCGTTTCTGCAGAAGGCGACCACTTGCGCGTGCAGGAAGTTGTTCTACTTACATGTCTCGCATACTGCAGCCTGTAGAGTCTATTGGAGAGCGCGTTTCTGCAGAAGGCAACCACTTGCGCGTGCAGGAAGTTATTCTACTTACATGTCTCGCATACTGCAGCCTGTAGTCTATTGGAGAGCGCGTTTCTGCAGAAGGCGACCACTTGCGCGTGCAGGAAGTTGTTCTACTTACATGTCTCGCATACTGCAGCCTGTAGAGTCTATTAGAGAGCGCGTTTCTGCAGAAGGCGTCCACTTGCGCGTGCAGGAAGTTATTCTACTTACATGTCTCGCATACTGCAGCCTGTAGTCTATTGGAGAGCGCGTTTCTGCAGAAGGCGACCACTTGCGCGTGCAGGAAGTTGTTCTACTTACATGTCTCGCATACTGCAGCCTGTAGAGTCTATTGGAGAGCGCGTTTCTGCAGAAGGCGACCACTTGCGCGTGCAGGAAGTTGTTCTACTTACATGTCTCGCATACTGCAGCCTGTAGAGTCTATTGGAGAGCGCGTTTCTGCAGAAGGCAACCACTTGCGCGTGCAGGAAGTTGTTCTCGGGAAACGCGAACATCAGCTCTATCAGGACTACGGGCGTGCCTGCAAATGGATTTTTTACAATTACATTTTATTTTAGGTTTCATTGGGGAATTGCTGACGCAAAAATCGTTGTCCTGTCTAATTTCCTCAGAATATTACAGTTTTTTCCTAATTTATTATATTTCCATGAAACTTAATCTCTTTTCCGGATATCGGTCTAGTCTAGCGTTTCTCAAGTGATGCGTTGACAAACCGGGAAGCAGAGCCTAAGGGAAAAGCTCCTGTGCCTCTTGCTTTTGGTTGGGAGCCAAGTGTCAGGGGGCAGTACATACCCCTAGTCCGATTTAGAATCCAAGATATTTTATGTCAACAGAGATAAAACTGATAACAGTAACAGAAAACAACTAGGTAACAGCGAACTTATCACTAAAAACTAAAACACAATGTTCAACCTCACGAGTGTTTAAATTTGAATTCGAAAACGAACAAGAGATCAATTAAGTGATGAATGAATGCTTTCAAAACCAAAAAATTTTGTGCTTTGCTTTGATGGTACTATTGTCGTTATATATTTCCCACCAATATTTCTTGGGTTTTGTAACCCTTATTTATTGTATATCCAGGTTTTTGAATAGGTATGTATGTATTGTCTCGGTTGGTACCTAGTGTGAGCAACGTGCTGGCCACCTCCTCCACCTCGGACAGCGCGAGCTGCGCGATCAGTGCGGCCGTGGAGACGCGCGCCGCGCCCACGCGCAGCGCGCGCGCCGCGCCACCTGCGTCCCCGCCCTCCGCCGCTCCGCCCGGCTCCTGCACACAACATACAGCACGTCACTTCTTGTTGGGTTGCGGTTGGTAGCGAGCGAGTGCTGTCTATCTACGTACATCAGTATACGGCGCGACGCGCAGCAGCGCCTGGTGCAGTAGCGGCAGGTGCGGCGCCACGGCCAGCTCCACGCTGCGCAGACACTCGCCGTTCTCGTTTCTGCTCCTGCAACGACGGACGGTATTAGTGACCTGTATTTTCTCCCCTGTACTTTCACCTACTCAGACTAGCACGCGAACAAAAGTATACCTATACAGGTTGTCCCGAACGTCAAGCCGAAAGCGAAGGACAAGTCCATGACGACCCAGAAAAACTAAAATCATTCGTCTATTTCGAATGGTTTCAGAGTTATATACTTTTTACTGAAAATCATAAATTCAATGGCCGGCGCGGCACCAAAATTGTATATGCTGTAACAACAGATAATGAGGCTATTTGATTTGAGTTAGAGTGAGACAGGTGCTGGGCTGATTAGATGTTCGACCACACCACATCTATGGAGTTAGAGTGAGACAGGTGCTGGGCTGATTAGATGTTCGACCACACCACATCTATGAGTAATGGTAATCTTTTAAGGTGAAAACTTATACGTATTATAACCATTATGAAATCAAAGATAACTGTGCCATCTTCCAACAGAACATGCCAACCCAGTCGTGGTGAACTTTTTTCAGTATGAAGAGTCAAATAATGAACATGATAGATACAGAAACAGAGAAGCTTCAATTGTAAATACCGTTTCTATTATTTGTCTGAATAAATGATCTTTTATATGTCAAAAGAGCTTTGGTATGACAAAACTAATCCATTTAATTAATATTAAAAGTTACATTAGTCATATTCGGGCAATTACTAAAACTAAGTGTTATGTATCCCCGGTACATTTTTATTTCTTTTATTAAGTATGTAAATAGCAAATCAAGACGAATTTTCAGCTTTGCCGCAAAATTTTTATTTATCATATGTGCCGAATGGCTATACAGCCACGTGATCGCAATTTGTACTAAGCAAAGAGACTTACTTTGCCAAGAATGATAAAAGAGATCCAACCAAAGAGCATTTAATAACCTTAGCACGCCTTTTCATAAAATATTGCTGGAGCGTTGTAATGTTCCAAATTCAAAAAACGCTCCAGCAATGGCTTCGTTTATTTTCTTTAACCGTAAATTCGATACTTCGCTTGTTCTTTTTTCAACATTAATGACAATATTTCCATGCATGTTTAAGAAAAAACTTTTCGCCACTATTTTTAGGAAATCATCTTGTGGAGCAAAAGTACTAACAAAACATTATTTATTCGTAGAATAGAACATTAAAAAAACCAAGACACACTGATTACATACCTACTTATGTATTTGTAAACAGATCAAAAATTTCGTAAAGTATCGTGTGAAATTTAGAGTATATTTTTTTTCTACCAAACCTTTGTATCAGCTGATACAAACATTTTTTATGATTTTTTTTGTTAAGTAGTACATTGGATTCCTTATAAAATGTACGGTTTTTTTTTACAATTCCGATTTTTTTAGTACTCAAAGCTCAGTCAGTCCACGAAACAGGACTTCTATTCTGTTTCGCGTGCATCAATAAAATGTCTCGTGTGAAGAGCCCAATTTTCTGTAGCTGTACATTTGAGATGAGAGGTGGCATGGAAATATCTCTAAAAAATATGCATAGTCTCCTAAGATAATTTTCCGATAGCGACACCGTTTAAGGTATCTCCCCTTAGTGGCCGTGCTGTGCACTCACGTGTGATGATGCAGCAGCTGCAGCAGCAGCCTGGCGGCGTGGTGCAGCGCCTGCGGGCGGCGGCGCGGCGCGCTCGTGAACACGCTGCAGAGTAGCGCGCGCACCGTACCCGCGGCACCCAGCGCGCCGCCCAGCTGCCACGCTGTGCGCGACCGCCCGCACGCGCTCTCGGCGGCGCATCCCGTCGCCACCAGCTCGCAGAGTAACGCCGCCGCGTTGTCGGCCGCCACGCTGGCCGTGCGCTCGGCCTGCGCGGCGGCGGAGCAGGCGGACGGCGGCGGCGGGGGCGGGATCGAGTTGCGGTTCGGGGATTCTGAGCTGGTCTGTGCTGCTGGTTGAGAGTTGTCTGCAGTACAAACGATCGCTTTAGATAAACTGAATTGGAGAGTTCCGCCCGCGCCGGGGAGGATGACTCCAAAACTAGAACATTAATCGAAGATATTCACTTACATATTTAATCATTAACATTAAAGGACACAGAACGTACACTCAGCGGCACGGAATCTTGGCCAAGCTCGAAACTTGCGATAACAAACAATTCAAGTTTTTCTGATGAATGTTACTATGAAGGTAGGTAAAAAATTTACGAGTTAACGTTCAAGAGGGTCATTCATTAAACTTGAGTTGAATTTGAAACCACTTTTTGAGATTTAGTCGAAAAAGGTCATTTCAGCTTGTAAGACGATTTTTCATTTTGTCTACAACAGATCGCGCATGCCGTCGCTTTGATCGACCAAGGACTGACACAGCGTGAAGTGGATATTGTGTTAAACGTACCACGTTCCTCCATGCAGTATGCCCTGAAACGATTTCAGGCGACTGGGAACTACACCCGGCGACCAGGTAGTGGTGGTAGAAGATGCACATCAGCTCGGGACGACAGGTTTATTGTCTTGGAAATTTTGAGAAACCGCTTCCTTACAGCCGTTGAGATACGACAGCGGCTCCAAAACGTCAGGGGCATTCATGTGAGCGAGCGTACGGTGAGAAGACGAATGGAGGAAGTAAATTTAAAAGCTCGTAGACAAGCGCGTGGCCCAGAACTCCTCAGACAGCACCGAGTAGCTCGTCTTCGTTTTGCCCAAGAACATGCGAACTGGACACACGGTCAATGGGCCAGAGTTCTCTTCACAGTCATCTGTGCCGTATTGCTTTAAGATCTCCAGACGGTCGTGAAAGGGTGTGGAGAAGAAGAGGAGAAAGGTACCTACCCATTACCACCACACAAACAGTGAGTTTTCACGGCGGCTTCATAATGGTTTGGGGAGGTGTAAGCTCTACGGCTCGTACGGAGTTAGTGGTCGTCGACAACCGGTTAAACGCTACTCGATACATCGAAGAAATTCTACAGGACCATGTTCTACCCTATTCGGGGTTCATTGGATACGACGATTTTTTGTTGATGCACGATAATGCACGCCCCCACGTCGCTCGGTGCGTCGAGGAGTACCTTCAAGAGGTTGGGATCCGGAAGTTACAGTGGCCAGCTCGTAGCCCGGACTTGAACCCGATAGAACACATCTCGGACATGCTAAAAAGAAATATCAATTCTGGTTCCAATCCACCACAGTCACTAAATGAGCTCTGCGTTGCAGCGCTCGCCGCTTGGGAAGCGATACCGCAAGAAGAGATCAAAATCTTTATTCAGAGCATGCCTGATCGGATGCAGGCAGTCATCGGGGCTAGAGGAGGAAACACCCACAAGAAAGACAACTCAAAAAACTTTTGTTTCCTTATTAAATTTTTTGATAAAATCCCCTAATTTTTGTTTGAATGTTCGTGGTATTGATACGGCATGCTTTATTTGATTTCTGAAGACATTAAACACTTCGGAAGGCAATGAAGAATACCGTAAAATTATTTTCAACCTCTGACCATAAACGATACAAAAAAAATTTTGATAATCTAAAATTTTCGAAAATTGCGATTGGCCAAGTTTTCGTGCCGGTGTATTTCAACATCTATCGATCGAAAGTCCACATACGACGCAGGAGATTGCGGGTTCGTTTACCACCTCGAGACAAATGTCTGTACGATCTGCAGATATTTGTGTCAGGTGTTCTAGGTGTTTTCTATGTATATAAAAAATAATCAGTTATCTAGTACCGTACCCATAATACAAGCTATGATTAGCTTTTGTGGGTAGATGATGTCTTGTCAATAGATAGTCAAGTAGGTATTATTTATTATTAAATACTATCGAGGCATTTCTATCTACCAACAGTACCTACCTACCAACTAATACTATGCTCCGTACACGCATTTATTATCTTTGACTGAATCAAACAATTAAATATACGGACATTTACACTAACAGATATATTATACGTATATGTATATACACACACACACACACACACACACACACACACATATATATATATATTAAGATTTTTTCATAATAATATTACTGTAGTTTATTATTATTATTTTTATAATATAAGGGACGTAAAGGACTCTTAAAACCACATTAATCTGATTGATTTCATTATTTGTATCACGTGACTAGATTATGTATATAAATATTATGTAGGTTTAAGATATTTACGTTCTATAAGTGAAAACTATTAAGCTTAAGTTAAGCTACTATTTCTACTCATTTAAGCTTAATAAGCTGTTTGTTTTCCAATTATATAAATAAATAAATATATCATAGACACTGTCGAAAGCATCGATATTTATCAAGCTGACAGGTTTCGTTTGTATGAAAAATAATTGTATTATTTCACTAATTCAAAGAAAATAAATCCTTGGACGGAGTATAGGTTTAGTTGGACACGTTGCTATGCTACACAACAGATACCTATACCCTGGGGACGACTGCTGCTGACTCTAAAGCCTCTCCCAGACATGCGACACGCGGCCCGTAACAGTACATATTAGTCGAATTATACAGGCCGCCGCGCGCCACTTGCGGCACGGGAGACACGACACTAACTTACCATACGAGTTGTTTAGCTGCATAGGTGCATTATCATTATACTCTTTCTCGCTAGTCTCTCGCTGCCCCTTCTCAGGCGCGTCCGGCGGGCAGGGCGCCGGCGGATAGGGCTCCGGCACGTACGAGCCGCAGATGATGCCGATCAGGCTGTCGATGAACTGGTGCTGCTCCAGCCACTGCAACAACACCTCGCTTCAGCCGCTGGATCTCCACTCATATCCTTCTAACTCTCTTGGCTGTAACTCAACTCGAACTTGAATGAGGTGCCTCGAAAATTATATAAGAAGTTCTCTGAGAAATAAAGGTACCAAGGTAAACCACAAGCTACCGAGCGATGCTTGTGCTAGCTGCGGCATGAGCGACTACTGCCAATGCTCAAACGATATTAGGTAACGAGCGGTCAATCTTAGGGTTATCTAAAAATTATATAACTTATGTTCTCTGAGAAATAAAGGTACCAAGGTAACCACAAGCTACCGAGCGATGCTTGTGCTAGCTGCGGCATGAGCGACTACTGCCAATGCTCAAACGATATTAGGTAACGAGCGGTCAATCTTAGGGTTATCTAAAAATTATATAACTTATGTTCTCTGAGAAATAAAGGTACCAAGGTAACCACAAGCTACCGAGCGATGCTTGTGCTAGCTGCGGCATGAGCGACTGCTGCCAATGCTCAAACGATATTAGGTAACGAGCGGTCAATCTTAGGGTTATCTAAAAATGATCTTACTAAACTCTACCCTACTAAGGTCTTTAAAAGAGTTACACTTTACAATTTTGTAAATTTAAGTGGCTTTACTATTTCCAACGAGATCCATGAAATCAGTACATTGAACCTAAAATGCGTCATTTTATTAATAAAATTGTTATTTCTTAAAACAAAGAGAATGAGTTTGTTTAAATTAATACCTTTGTAATCAAAACCAGCAATGTTTGCATTTATGAATCAGATAGTTAACCCAGACCGAAACCAACATAGGTAGGTATTATTGTACATTCATGTAGAAGGTACTAACATATTTGTATATGGGCGCACAACACAATGATAACAAACAGAGAGTTATGTACAGTGCACCACATCATCATCATCATCAGCCCATACACGTCCACTGCTGGACATAGGCCTCCCCCGTACGACGCCACAAATAGCGGCCCTGAGCCGCCTTCATCCATCAACTCCCTGCGACCGCTACGATGTCGTCGGTCCATCGAGTGGATGGTCTCCCATGTAGGGGGGGATTTGCCATAATCACCACGCTTGGCAGGCGGATTGGTGATCGCAGTGTTGGTGTTTAAAAATACTCAGAAGGAAGCTGTTGCCCTTCCTCTGGTAGGTTCCCTTAGTCGGCTTTTACGACATCCACGGGTTGAGTTGGAGGGGTCGATATTCGTACGCCGCGACCCCACGGCTTACGCGTGCACCACATGTTTACATTAAATAACCCAAATACGTATTATTTAGGTGTACAATATTGCCCAACACGTGATGTTTGGTTGGTATATGTGATGTTTGGTAGGTATACGGGCGATCTGGTACACGAGGCCAAATGGCGTACACACATAAACATATAAATGCCACGTTACACACACATATGGGTCTTTATTTTTGTACTGCAGACATTATTAATTTCAATAAATTTTACGAAAATTTAAATAAGGCGGAGTGTATTGTAACCATATGTCTTCGCGGAGTCCTTGAGTTCTTCGGAAACATTGCTAGGAACGACGGAAAGGCTCGTGGTCACCGGCAAGTTTGACGGAAAACGCTCCGGACGAAGACGGATTTGATCACACCAACGATAGGGTTTTGACAACAAATTCGCTCAACGCTGGAAGCCAGCATGAGCGACGCTAACCGCGAAGACCGACCCCGTTGGAGACACATCGTGCATTCGAAAGTCCTACATGAAGGTCCCGACCTTCAGCATTGAGGATATCGCCGCAAGGAGTTATTAGTAAGCAAGTAAAAGTGTACGAACTGTAACACCTGTTACATAGATTTCCCCTATAGCCTTATACCTACTGTACTAATTCAAAACTATCGAAGACCGGCGCCTGGCACCTGGCGCCTGGCGCGCACCCTCAAATGTGATATGATAATACAACAGCTATTATAAGATGCTTGAATAAAGGCGGTGCCTCCTGGTAAACCCATAATATATTGCCCAGCCTAAAGGGTGCAGGGCAAACTGCAAGGATGGCTCCAAAAGATTTTTCATGTTAAAGATTACCTCCATGATGGGTTTGTTGAAGAGGTCATCGAGCCGGATTAGGTACTTGAAGGTGTCCGCAATGGCCGAGGTGGAGATGTGCCGCAGCAGGTTAGGCAGGAAGTCGCGCCTCGACTTGAAGAAGTCCAGCACTCGGAGACACACGATGTGGTACAGGTACCAGTCCTGGGAACCATTACATCTTTAGTTCCTTGGCCAGGTCCGTATTGTCGCATTCATCCCTACCTTACCTATTATTGTAATGTGTCGTTTTATGTATGCTTTCTAATTTATTTATTTTCTTTCTTTCTCATTCACTCCTGAGATTTATTAAGTTAAACTGGTTTTCTCGAGATTAGCTTCGAAACAAGCTCGGCGCCTTGCTTAGCCCGTCACTTAGTGCGTAGGACGGTTACTTAGACTTGCTGCATTGGAGACTGTCAAAATCTCGTCCAGTCGTACTACACACCGCTATCTGACGCCTGCAGCGTGCCCAATCACGTAGGTATGTCTACATTTTCATACATTCGTGTCTCTTGTCGTGTCGCTAGCCGCGTGACGCTAACCGTGGTATTTGTTAGAAAAAAAAACTGTGAATTCGTATCTTATCTAACAGTAAGCTTCAGTTATGATAATAAGAATATTTAATAAATTACCTGCTTTGGACTTCTTTCAAGCAGCATCTCAACAGTTTTACTGAAATAGGAAGCCAGTAGAGGATTGAGCGGTGGATCCTTGTTGATGAAGTCACAGAGTCTGTTCATCTGCGCGGTGTCCAACGTGAGCCGGTCGCTGAGCGTGGACAGGTGGCTCGTGAGCACCTCGCACGCGATGCTGGCGTGCCGGTACTGCTGGGACAGCTCCACATTCTTGGGAGGCTCCTCCGTTATGAGGGTTATGAGCTCTGCTAGAACGTCGGGCCGTGTGAGGCTGGGGACATAGATAAAACATGTTTTAGTAGATGTACAGGATTATTGCAATAACAAACATATCGGCGCGCTAATACTACCTACAAGTAAAAACAGCATGGCAGTTCCTTTTGGCCACTCGCAAGCCCCGAGTGTCTGCTTTATCAGTAGCGCAAACTATTTATTATTTGGGTAATTCTAATTTATAAAAACATGAAAACGTCTTTTTAATACAAATTATGGTAAATTCTTTTTATTTAGACCTTCCTATGTAAAAAAATAGTTACCGAGCTCGTAGCTCCGATCGATGAGGTTGTGTAGGGAAACACATAGCAATTGCTGTGCATGGGAACCATGGAAGTGAATCCACGGTAGTGACATTTTTGGATTAAAATAATTTGAAAAAAAAAACAAAATCAGACATGTAAACTGATTTTGATGTATAAACGCAATTAAACCACATATCCAAAATTGAAAAACCTTATCTATGATGGCCGCCACGGAAATGTCTGGCTATGCTCGACGAGATTTGAGGTTAAAAAAAATTACAACTTAGATAGAAACTGGACGCTGGGTTAACATAGTCCACTATTACTGTGTATATAGGCTTTGGTTCTCCATGCAATATTTTTCAACAAAAGGGGGTGTGACTGACATTTACCATGGAAGTGACCCAAAAAACTGATTACAAACTTTGTTAAGATATGTAGTTCATACTGAAATTTGTGCTACTTTACATATTTTATGTTAATATTTAATGAGTTAGATAATACTGGTTCAATTTAAAAGTGGAGATTATATCTTCTGATTTTTTTTTCCTCACGAAAATAGGGTTTTGACATACACGGAAGGGACATTTTTCACACTTTGACATTTAATACGAACTCTTTGTAAGATTTTGATAAACTTAAATTTAATATGTAATAGCTTAACTATATGATTTGTTGATTATTTCAAAGCTAACTATAGCAGGCTATGTGGATTGGTGTTGCGAGTAGCGCTGCACTAACCACCCCAGCACTGCTGAAAATCAGTGCTGCTATGGCATAAGTGCCATAGCAGCAAAGAGCTGAGCCGGTGACCTTTTTGTGTTAATTTAAAATTTTATATTAGATAATAAGCAATTTATGTAATGTTTTTTGTGACACAAATAAAAAAAAAGTATTTCTATGATAAAAAAAAATAATGTGAAATAATGTAAAAACCCAATGATAGAATTTTATCTACATTTTACTAAAATAATTAACTCTTCCAAAGATTAGGTAGGTACTACAGTTAAAAAAATTGTGATTACACCGATTTTCTTCGAAAATGAGAATTACCCATTTATTTACTCAGATAAAGTTCCGAGAAGCCCATATGCCAGATCGACTTGAAATTTGATACACATACGTTTTTAGTACCTCAGGGGGTCAAGTACCAATATAAAAACGAAAATTGACGCAATTTTTTTATTTTATTTTGTATAAATAAAGAAAATTACAATCAAATAATAGAAACAACTTAGAACTTGTATTAACAATTACGTTATTATGGGTTTGGGCTTCCGAAAACAGAAAAATAACTAACAAAAATAGTTTGAAGAAATAAATGTAAACATAGAACATATTGTATGCATTTTTGAATAATCAAACTTTTGTTTAAAATATTTTGTCTTAGATTTATAGTTGCTGAAATAACTGCTTGCGATTCATCTATTACTTAAAAAATTGAAGAGTAATTTAGATGCCAAACTGATGTTTTAATAGAGCCGCCTACACCTCGTCCTTCAAATATATAATTTCATAAAATCTATTATTTACTGAAAACAACTAGACCATCCACAATTAACATGATTATATTATTCTCATGGAGATCTTCTTTTGACCCCTCCAAAGAAGATCTAATGTTACTTCAGTCTAAACTAAACTATAAATGCTTATAATGGCTTGGAGCCAAGACATGACATGCTGCAACTCTTGGCTACTGATAGCATACCAAGTTATTTTAAATGCTCTTTACAAAGGGTTTACCTTACACACTTAAACAGTTATAAGATTGACGAAATTAAATACACTCAGGGACAAATTTAGGGGAAAGCAAACAAATGGCAGAATTACAAAATATTTTCTTGTTCCATATGTGATTTTCAGCAATGTTAAATAATACAGACTGTAGAGTATACAAGACGTATAAAGGGCAAGGTTGCAAAAGAGTAACAACAGAGATGGACGACCGATTTATTGTAAGCAGTGTTCTTAGAAACCATACTTCCAACTTCTGAGCTACAATTCAAGCTACAGGAAGTTTGACTAATGTAACAGTTCGCACAAAAACGATAACAAGATGCAGCTTATATAGGCCCATTGCTCACCACAAGTCATCGAGTGGTTCAGTGCAGCCTTGCACATTTGCACCTTAATTGAGATGATGATACTTGGGGAAAAGATCTCTTTAATGATTCCAGATTCTGTCTTACGGCAAATGATGGAAGGAGCAAAGTATGAAGGAAACCCGGAGAAAGATACACTCAGTGTAACATTGTTGGAAGAGAGCCTTATGGTGGCCTCAATTTTTTGCTTTCCTCTAAATTTGACGCTGAGTGTATAAAAAATTAGGTTTAAAAGAAATCCTAAAACAATAAGGGCAATAAGTTTAACACATCTTATTTGTACAGCAATTTAAGAGCCGATAATATGTAACAGTGTATACACAAACTATTACCAGGAATAACACAATTTAACATAACACTTTCCTCCTTCTTTAAGTTTATATATTAAATAGATCCCAATATGTTCAATTTGTTTTCAATTTGTATTTTTGCAAAGCATTCCTTTGTTTTGATCCTGTATCAGATCAATTAGGTCAGTCAATACCATCAGATATGTATTGTATGGTCATGGTTGGTGATTACAGGCCTGTTGGGTCGTTATTGTGTTCCACTTACAATTGTATCAAAGCTTTATTATCTGCTTTGCACTCCTGAAGAATGTCATCTGCTTCCAGTACAGAGGCCAAAGTTACATTCTGAAACCAAATCATTAGGCCACATTAGACCACAATTTACTTTAAATTGTAGTTTGTTTACAAACATTTCACATCTAATTTGCCTGAAGTATAGGTAATTATGTCGCCTTAGATAACTGCAGGCAAGCATTTACACTACACATACATTGAAAAATAACAACGAAAATACCCGAGTCAGCCTCTCATAACCATGAATATTTGAAAGGATACGCACCTCTTCCTTGAGGAGGAAATTAAGCTCCCTCACGGCCATAAAATTCCCACTCCAAAACATAATTTAAATTAACAATAAAAACTGGTGTAACTAATCTAAATCCATAGAAAACTCCGTATTTTTATAAAATTTATCGCTCGACAATGAGTGCAACTATCCGTTTTCTTTCTCTTTGACAGTTTCAGGGTTGCCGGCAATAAAAATTAAAAAGCTCCGAACCGAAAGCAGGTCCACAAATATCCGTTTTTTAAAATATCTGAAAGCAAAGACTGAAAATTTATAGAGTTTAGCCTCTGACACAAATATAATAAAGCAAAAATATAAAAGTATGTATGTTGAGTGTTTGTTTCGCCTTCACGCTCAAAAGGCTGAACGAATTTAAATGAAATTTCTAGCCTGGATAGCTTTGACTAGTGTAAAAAAAGCTGACTTGAATTATGAACCTCCTGGGAAATGACATATAAATAATTAACCTATTAATAATAAAAATTGTCCAACTCGTTTTTTCTTTCTTTGTTCAAATATTACTTGTGTTTAATTTAAATATTTGCATGCCAACTTATCGTGGTAGAACTTAATGGACCTGTATCTAAATTAAGACCTTATTTTGTATGCACATATGTTTCTTGCAAATAAATATTATGACTATGACTAGCTTATATCCAGGATCTTATCACAAGTACTACCTGCATTTTTACCAGAAGACTAAATAGAACTTAGTGGAAATATCTCTAGGAATACGTTATGTGGATGGTTACTTGAAAAATGTTTCTATAATGTAAAAGAATGTTAGGTATTTATTATTGTTGTAAAAATTATAATATTTATATATCTTCTAATATTGATATTTGATATTTAATAATATGACTCACACAATATTTGCACGCGTGTGTGAAAATATTTAGCTGAAAACAGTTACTACAATACCTAGTTCTAAGACCTGACACTGATTAATCAGAATCAGAATCAATAACTTTATTTCTTTAGGCTTACAAAATAAGCACTTAGACAAGTCAAATTTTATACTATAAACATAGTTATTATTATCAAATAAGAAATAAGGTGTTATTGATATTCTCGTCACTTCAATTTTTTGTCCACTAGTAGAAGTGAAAAAGAAACCACTAGCACATTTATAATATCACATAAGTGTCTAATACATTGTTATTTTGCCTATCTAAATCTAAATTTAATGCGATTTAGATACATATTAATATAATAATTATTGTAAATAATAATTGTAAGTATATTCTTTTAAATAAATTATTGATTAAGATTGATATTATTATTGATATGGTTGGAACGAACAAATGCAAAGAGACAGACCGGAGCAAGCCGGATTTTGTTTAAGAATAACAGCAGACAAAATGGTTAAAAAAACATCAGTACCTATCATAACAGCGAGCGGAGATTGCCGTGTCAATTTTTAGACTTTAGTAGCAATTGATCAAAATAGCAAGAAAACCATACCTACTTAATTGCGGCCCGCGGCTCGCGCGTCGTCAACTAAAAACTTAGCACGAGAGCCGCCGCCGCCGCAGTTTATAGTGATTTGTGGCCACCGCACCTGGCCGTGGGGGCGCCTGCGGCGCTATCTAACGAAAAAAAAGGACTAACCACAGCCCCGAAAAAAAATACCATAGTTTTTCTTTTCTAAAGTTGACCTTCGTTTGACCATGATAAAGCTGCGCGTTTAACCACATTTTCAGCTGATTGAAAGTAACGATGCGATGGGGTTGAATTTTTTTATTGGAGGGCACTCTAATAACGATACTTATGCCAAAATTTTTATTTTTTTCCATCATGTCTGTCTGTCTGTCTGTATCTTGGCCGCGCATAGCGCCGAAACTACTGAATGTAGGTATTGAAATGAAACTTGGCAGGATTTGAGTTCATACTATGAGGAAGGACATGGGATACTTTTTATCCCAGCTTTCAATAGGGTTCCCTTGGGAGAGGGGATGAAAATAAAATTTCGTGGCTGCGCGTAGCGCCGTAACTACAGAATGTATTCAAATGAAACTTGGCAGGATTTGAGTTCATACTATGAGGAAGGACATAGGATACTTTTTATCCCGGATTTCAAAACAATATAAATTGTAGTGCCCTACAGACTGTATACGCCACAGATGTATTAGGGAAGCGTATACGCACAAACTATACGTGCGCGCCGCGCCACGTCACCACTCTTTTCGCGCGCCACCGCGCCGCAGCGGCGCCGCCGCCGTCTCTATCAGTCGGTGCGCAGACCAGCAACCAAATCTGTTCAAAACTCTTCAAGAAGCATACTCGTACGTATCCTTCCAGTAGGTACTTCAGAATGTCGTCTCCTTCAAGGTTTTCTGTGGTTGCAATTGCTAAAAATCTACAGCGCACCACTGCTTTGATTCTTAAACAGTTTTGATATAACAGATTATCATAGACCAGTAAGTATACTTCGTACAGATTATCCGGTCGCCGACTGATCGACTAGCCACGGGGCGGCGGCGGCGGTTCTCCATTCGAACACATACACGCTCATGTGCGTTACACACATGTTAACAGGCACTAGCGAGCGAATGCCTGTTTGATCAAGTTATCGTAGATAGAGCGGTCTGTCATACTTTATTTGAAGAATAATGTAGTTCATATCGTGGAGGCTCTTTAATAATACTAAATAAATTCATAAAATTTAAAGAACGTAAGGACATAATATGCTTATCCGTTGAAGGCCACATTGAAGTAGCATGTGTAGAGTTGGAGCAAAGTATTGTAGTAAGCGTATACAGCCCACCATCAGCTTCTTTTGAAATATTTGAAAAAAATATGGATGATATCTTATTTAAAATATCAAAATCAAATAAAAACCTCATGGTATGTGGAGACTTTAATATTGATCTCTTAGAAATGTACTCCTTTAGTAGTAGATTAACTAATTTATTTAATTCTTATAATTTAAGGCCATTATTTATGGAACCTACTAGAATAACTGAAACCTCAGCAAAATGTATAGATAATATATTTGTTTGCCAAAATAATAAAATTGTTAGTAAAAATGTAATAAGCAATTTAAAATCAGATCACTTAGATCTACTAATAAAATTAGAAATTCAAGTAAAAAATAATAACTGTAAAAAGAGAATAACATACATACCTGTGACCACAAGTCGATTTGAACGGTTAAAATTGGATTGGGATTGTAAACCTCCACCTAATTACTCTCATAACAACCCAAATGACTCCTATTGCAGTTTTTTTACCAAATTCACCAATGCATTCAATTCTATATTCACATCCAAATCGACCATGGTCTCAGAAAAACTTAACTTTAGTGAGTGGGCAACAGTGGGTATACAAAAGAGTAGACAAAAATTGTAAGAACTGTATAGTGAAAAACAATACAATTTTAGCCTGGAGTTCAAAGACAAAGTAAAAAATTACTCAAAAATATTTAGAAAAGTTTGTCAAGTAGCAAAATCAAATTATATTAGCTCAAAAATTAGAAACAGTGAAAATGTAATAAAATCAACGTGGAAAATAATAAACAGTGAGACTGGAAAGGTCAGTACCTACATTAATGATTACAATTTAAAGATTAATGATTGCTCCGTCAAAAATGACGTTGAAGTAGCCCAAGCATTTGAAAACTTTTTTACTGACATTCCAATCTCTACTACAAAGTGTCTGAACTCTTCTCAATTAATCGCTGAGTCTTTACTAAAAGAAAATGTACCTGCATGCGAAAATAAATTTAACTTCCATCATGTCGATGAAAAAGATATTAAAAAAGCATTTAAACTTTTAAATATAAAGAAAACTGCAGATCTCTGGGGCATTTCCGTTAGAATTATTAAACCATTGATTGATACTATTGCACCAGATCTAGCTTTTATTTTCAATGAATCTATTGATTGTGGCGTTTTTCCTGATCTGATGAAACATAGTAAGATAATCCCACTATTTAAATCGGGTAGTAGGTCTGACCCCACTAACTTTAGACCGATATCAGTACTGCCTACATTCAGCAAAGTTTTTGAAAAACTTATTTTACATCAATTGCTTAGGCATTTCAATGGCAATGCCTGCTACATCGTAAGCAATTCGGGTTTACTCACGGCAGGTCAACTACTGATGCCGGTGTAGAGTTGGTATCGCATATTTTTGATGCTTGGGAGAAGTCGCAAGATGCTTTAGGTGTTTTTTGCGACTTGTCAAAAGCATTCGACTGTGTACACCATGGAACATTAATCAGGAAACTACATCAATATGGAATAAATGACACCTCTTTGGATCTTCTTACTTCTTACTTGAGTGACAGGATACAAAGAGTTGACATTAATGGGAAACGGTCTTCGGGATCTGTAGTTACAATGGGTGTACCGCAGGGATCTATCCTTGGCCCTTTTCTATTTTTGGTTTATATTAACGACCTACCTGATCTCGTTAAAAATAATCACGAGATTGTATTGTTTGCTGATGATACTTCTTTAATTTTCAAGATTATTAGACAAAACACAAATTATGACAATGTAAACAATGCAATATCAAAAATAGTCCATTGGTTTAGTGTCAATAATCTTTTACTTAACGAAAACAAAACTAAATGTATTAGATTTATTCTACCAAATGTAAAACAAGTAAAGGCTGATATAAACGTAAAAGGAGAAACTTTAGACATTGTAGACAGTACCGTATTCTTAGGAATAACTTTAGACAGTAAACTTCAATGGGGCCCACACATAGATAAACTATCGAAGAGACTTAGTTCTGCAGCATATGCAGTCAAAAAAATCCGTCATCTTGCAGACGTTGATACTTCTAGACTTGTCTATTTCAGCTACTTCCATAGTATTATGTCTTATGGCATATTACTGTGGGGGAACGCTGCAGATATTAATACCGTATTTGTGCTGCAGAAGAGGGCTGTTCGTGCTATCTATAACATGGGTCCTAGAGAATCCCTGCGTGATAAATTCAAAGAAATAAATATAATGACTGTACCATGTCAATATATTTATGAAAACTTATTGTACACTCATAGAAATATCGATCGATTCCCTAAAAATTGCGACATACATAATGTAAATACTAGAAATAAGAACAAACTCGCTTTGCCCAAAACTCGGCTGCACAAGATTAGTGTATCTTTTAAAGGGCAATGTATACGCTTCTACAACAAAACTCCGAGTGAGTTGCAAAAATTATCAATAAATAAATTCAAACAAACTATCAAACACATCCTTTGTAAAAAGGCTTATTACAAAATATCAGATTATCTAGAGGATAAAAAAGCATGGGACGACTTTTGCTCCAACTCGAAAACTAACAAGGTAAAGGTTTCTTGTTCGCTTCTTTATTTTACCTTAAAAAGATTGAAGTGAACAAAAAATCAAAGTGATCACTTTATTTCCCTGTTTTACTTATGTAATTTTAATTTTGTGACGTGTCCAAGGGTCCTGTAAGGTCTAAAGGAAATAAAGCACTTTGATATTTGAATCCAAGAAAACAAGGTCTCCCCCTTTAGAGGTGTCTCTTGCTTACGTCACTGTCCAGTTGCCACCGTTAGTTAAACACGAGTCAATGTGTTAAATAATTGGTAAATACAAAACCGCATACTTAATTATAGGTAGTTTTATCAAGTTCGATTTTACTCTACCTACTGGTATCACATCACCAGGAAACAGATTCGTCTTCTCATTCGCCATTGGCGACGACGACGAGCCATAGCATCTTGTTTTCATATACTATCATGTAGTTTATCTGCAACTCGTAGATTACCTAGTTGAAAACATAAAAGTTAAAGTTTTTATCCTAAACTATGTGCGTACATTTAGTCAGCCCATCATTTACCTTCGTCAGTTGTTATATTATATTTGAAGTACAATATTTGTAATGTGATTTTGGAGTCTTGAATAAAAATTAAAAAAGTAAAATAATTATTATTTTTATTGATGTACTAAAAATATCATCACTTTCCTAACAGCTTTATCGCCAGCGCTTCAGCCTCCTGGACAGACAGAGATGCCGAGATGTCTTGCACCTTCGTGATTTTGCGCGGCGCTATGCTCTCTTGTGGGATGCCTTTACTTTCCACCAGTTTTCTCTTACTTGGCCTGCAAGAAATACAAAAAATTTCGTATCAAAAATTGCATAGACTAGAATAAATTATTATAGGTAATTTGAATTAATAATGGTTCTAAAGAAAATTCACCTGTGGAATTTTTCCTCTTCTGATTCTACATCAGAGCTTCCAGATGCTACCCCTATGCTATGCTGATCAGAACCTTGATGCTCACTACATTCTCTATAGACCTTGTCTGGGTCCGGTAGCCAGGAGAGATCAGGCCCATCAGAATCCGACTGGGAACCAAAGTCATCTTGCTCTTGTTCATCCTCCTTCTTCTTGTTTTTAAGTTTTCTTTTCTCTTCTTTGTGTTTAGCTTTGACCTTTTCTCTGAATCTGATCTTGTCAAATTTGTCCTCTTCTTGTAAGACTTGTTTAGCTCTCTCAATATTGATACCCCCCACATCTTCGTTGATAAACTGCTTGGCTAATTCTGACTTAACATCTTTCTTTTCATCACCAATAGCTTCACCTCCCTCAGTAAATTTCACCTTAGTGTTTACTTGAATTTTTTTCTTTAGTATTTTCTTTGCAACTGCTGCTTTAGTGATAGGCTTAAACTTCTTTTTGGACATTGGTTGTTGTTTGTCCTCTGGTGTGATATCTTCTATTTCCTCAACATCACCCTTCTTAACTTGAAGAAAGTCCTCATCACTATCATCATCTTTATGGAAATCAATTGTTTCAAGTTTTTTACTTTTAGTTTTTTTTGTTGTGAGTTTTACTACTGGTTCTTGCTCAGCCTCAGACTCTGAGCCACTTTCATCTGTGCTATTATGATTAGTTTTTGCTTTCAATTTATCAACAACAGCTAAATTACCAGATTCATTTTGTAGATTAGTTTTCTTTTGGAATTTGTACATGAATTTTATTCTAGGTGGAATAATAAGCCCCAGGGATCTGGCATATGCATCTGTGTCCAGTTCTTGTACATTGAATATCTGTTTATTTTTCATCAGGTATACAGACTTCACATAGCTGACAAAAGCTCTCTGAGCAGATTGCTTGAGGTCAGTGTTGTCCGACAGCAACCCTTCAATTTTCCTCTGAGGTGCCTGTACTTTTGCAGGATCTACTGAAATGTTGTTGATAGGAATTTTTGATGCTTGCAGGTCTTCTACAATTTTTTCTTCACTAGGCAGTAACATTAACAACCCTTCACCTTTGCCTAGAACTCCCCGTGCAGTCCTGCCGGCGCGGTGTATGTAGGTCTCCACATCCTCGGGGCAGTCCATCTGTACAACCCAGTTTACTCGGGGGAAGTCCAGACCTCTGGATGCCAGGTCAGTGGCAAACAACACCACATTTGATTTCCTACAGAATTCTTTATAGATCTTTTCTCTTTTTTCTTGATGAAGAGTTCCATACAGTGCTATTAAACTCACTCCTGGCCTTAGCTTACAGAACAGCTCATATGTGTATTTCACTTGTTTGCAGGTAGCCATGAACACTAAAACTTTTTGTTTCAGGTGGTTTTTAATGAAAGACCACAATATGCCAAGCTTCTCATCAATTTCACAGACAATGTAGCTCTGTTGAAGAGACTCTGGTGTGACGGTGGCTGCCTGCTCGTGTGGAGCGACATATGTGGGGAACTTTAAACTGAGTCTAGCCAGGTCCCGGACTGACTTAGTCTGGGTTGCCGAAAATAGAAGGGTTTGTCTCTCCTGTGGCAAGTTCTCAATTATAGCATTCATAGTGGCCTCAAAGCCCAAATCCAGACATCGGTCTGCCTCGTCAAGTACTAACATCTGAAGGTGACTGCAGTCAAATAAAGGGTTCTCATCCATGTGCTGGAGCAGTCTACCTGGCGTGGATATCAATATATTTATTTGGTCCATTCTCTTTCGTTCAAATTTAAGATTTTGTCCACCGATAATGAGACCTGCTGAGAAATCATGTAGGCCGCCTACTTTTCGCAAAGTCTCATATATTTGGTAAGCAAGCTCTCGAGTTGGAGATATGACCAGGGCTCCGACACCATCTAACCTTGTCCATTTTTTACAAAACAGGTTTTCCAATATTGGTATGAGAAAGGCAAGAGTTTTTCCCGAGCCAGTTTGAGCAGCCCCTAGAATATCTTTGCCCTGCAAGGCATAGCCGATGGACTGTTTCTGAATTTCTGTTGGAATAGAGTAATTATTTTCCTTGAGTCCTTTCAAAGTTTTCTGTGACAGTGGAAAGTCTTTGAATGTTTTAATTTCATCAGGAATAATCTGAAAAACATAATGTATAGTAGAAAAGAAATTACAAGCGGTCTATTAACACAGGTTGAACAACAGGGCAATTAGTAAGGGCACCTTTTCGTACTGCGCTTGTAAATATTGTATGGCAGCATCTTCCTCGACACTCTTTTTCTTTCTTGGTTTATACAACTGTTTCTTCCGCCTTCCTTGGCTTTTAGGTTCCTTTTCATTTTGTTTCATCGTGAGAAACAAAGTGATAAAGGTACATACGTAAGAAATTACAAATTATTCAAAAACAACTTGAACATGCTGTTTTTGACGTTTAGGATTTTTTTACTTTGACTTGACACTGACATACACTGACAATTTAGAAATGACATGCCAAATAGGTTGTTTTTTTATGAGAAACCGGTAACTAAGTAAAATAATTAACTTTGTACAAACGGTGCATTCCAATTACGCTAAAATCAATATCATCGCGCTCACACGCGTTCCGTATTATCGTGAGGGCGACAACGTTGTCCCGTGTGACGTCATCGATGACGTCATTACATGCGCCATTTTGCGATATCAACGAGCATGCTACAAACCATAGAGTAAGGAAGAGGGAGCAAGTCTTTCCGGTCTTATTATCACCATAGTTGTCATGTATCTTTGTCTATCCCACGGAGCCAAGCAATGAGCGCATTCAAATCAAGTTTATAAAGTACCTTTGTTTCCGTCTAAAAATTCCATATAGTTCTGCCAATTACCTAGTTTTATGTAAGCAATTTCACATTCTTCCACTATCCAAGCGGCGTGAGATCGCCGACTTATCCTTCATACTTAAAATCACATCTAACAAAATCAATTATCCCAACCTACTTCAAAAAATTAAACTTAACGTTCCCTATAAACCTATCAGATTTAATCCCCCTATCTATGTCTTTCATGCTGGCACTAACTACAGACAGAATTCTTTCTTGTGGCGAGCGAGTAATAACTTTAACATCTAATGTAAACAATTTGACCTTGACTTATTCTGCACAAGTGACAGCTCGGCCAGGCGGCGGCTTACCGGAGAATTTTTTGGCGACAGTGATGATAATGTTGATGATGATAACTGTATAAAATAAGTAAAATTGTAATTAAAAAGCAAACATTAGAAAATGCATGTAGGCTAGTCACATTATATATGTTCACAGTATTTTTATTATACTATTCTGTTATGTATCCGTGAAAACCTTTAATAAGCTTTCTGTTACATATCAATTTGTAAGTCTGGTAATTTATAAGCCTCTGGTTTTCCTTCAAATAAATATAAATATAAATAAATATAAATGAGTAAAAGAGATAGCTGGTGTACGTATAGTAATGCTGCACTGTCAGGGTGAATCGTGTCAGGTCAGGCTGACACGGTAGTTTGCTCTAATGTTGTGGTCAGACTGATGAACTTTATCGAAATTCTAAGAAGTTTAATCAAAACTTTGTTGAAAATTTGAAAATATGTCGTGTTCCGCTGTGTACAGTCCCTCAAGAAGCACAAAAGGTGGAGTAAAATTCCCAGATTTGTTATTATTTCATGCGTAAGTTTTTCGCTCAGTATAAGAACTAAAGTAATGATGTTTATTACTAGAAATTTGTAGTAACAACATTATAACAATCTAGTTCATGTGTTCCTATGGGTCTAGGATACAAATAATGTCCAAAACCATGAAAAATTTGCAGAGATAAATTTAGCGTCTGTGCTAGTGATGTACTTACAAACGTCAAATTTAGTTTTCGGGTTATTCCGCATTCGTCCCACTGGTCTCGGCCGAAGCTGGGCCGAAACAGGAAAATAAAATTGATTGCTGATTTCATTCCTGATTCGTCCCATTTCGAGATTTCTTTCCGAAAAGTACTGTCTTTCACACACTTCTCGTGCATGTAGTATTGGTTTATCATTTTTGTTTCTGTAGGATTTAACTAATTTATACAACTTAAAATACGAGGAAAAAAGAAATAATACATGATATTAACTTAAATATTATAACCTGGAATTATTTTCACGCGGTTTTTTTCGGAAGCTTTCGTTCCTAAAGTTACAAATTACGTATATTTTAGTTATAAGATAAATTTTTCGTAGGGTTTTCGTTTACTTAGGCACGAACAGTATCCAATATGCTTAAAATTAACAGTAGGTATATATCTATGTATACATCATTCAAAATGCAACGTTAAATCAATGCGGACAAAGCCGCGCGCATTTAGCTATAAAATAATATTGTAAGGTGTTGTCTTATTTATTGTCCTTTTTTATATATATTGCAAAATTTTATTCTTAGTCTTACAAAATGATATCGACATCCATGTTAAATTTTGGGCAAACACAACATATATACAATTATAAGTCTTATCGCGTTGATAGGCCTTCTTTGACCACAATCTCACCTAAAGAAAAGTGACGATTTGGCCGACGGTGTATCAGGAAGGTCTAGAACGGTGGGTATACACGTACGTAGGTACATGCTCAATGAGCATGTTTCATCCGAGCATGGCTATCTATAAACATGCTTGACCCTGCGTCTACACGTAAAAGTTTGCTCGAAGAACATGTTTAGTATGCGTTGAAACTCTTTGAGCATCGGATGATTCGTTGTTGTGTTGAGTGGGCATCGCCTGCTACGTTTACTGTCGGGGAAAATTTAACCAATTAGCCTGTAATGTCCCGTTGTTGGGCAAATCTTATCATGAATTGGGACTCTGAGCCAGTTTGGGCCCACATTCTATCGAAGGTGTCTAGTTCATCGCATTTCTTTAGTCTACCGCAATGCCGCTGTACTATTTGCTGAATTCTAAAATTTATGAATTAATTAAAATTATTGATTAAATAAATTAATAATTGTAGCAGTAAGGGTTAGTCAGACATGTGGTAGTTGAAGCCAGCGGTAGGCAGGTAGACGGCATCGTGTTGGGGGGGTCCGCGTCGGCGACAGTTCTAGGAACTGGCCGGTCCGTTAGGTTAGATGCGTGACGCGATTAGTGCCGACCAATTCGAGACGCGATGGTTCCCGCCAAACACCGAGACGCGGAGAAGAAAGGCGATCAGGAAAGGACGCACCCGCCGTCGCCGGCAGGGGTGGCCAGTCGAGATTTCCATCTTACGCGCGAACCACGTCATCCGAATATACAAAGTCTTCCGCGATTCTTGGCTCAAAGAGGTCTACCGTATATGTAAAAGTGACTCTAAAGTGTACCTATTCTGTGTATTAGTGTATTTACCCGTGTTCTGACTATTGTTTTCTTCCTTGTGTCCTCACGTTTTGAGTGTGTAATTGTTCGAGTCGTAATTTTGTGAAATATAACTATTTAACTGATGTGAGTGGGTATTCCTTTAGCTAGGGCTACCCCTCCCCGTTAAATAATTTAATTGAAATTCATAATTTTTTTCATAATTTCTCGAGAAAATGAACGAAAGTCCGAAATTATAGCTAACTAACATTCATAAAAATATCAATCACGACTAACATGCTCGACCTTGTTGCTACACGTTTAAACATTTTTGCTTTGAACATCGAGCAAGAATTATGAACGTTTGAATCTTGTTCGAATCGAACATTTTGGTTGGCTTGGCTTCGAGAATTTGTCTTGAGTCTTGCATGGTCCACACGTTCGTACTTGCTCGAGATCGAGCAAGTTTATCGAGTATGTACGTACCTGTGTACCCACCGGAAGACACCTATTCACTCTTGTATTAAAGTGACCCAGGTTATACCTGGCCGAAAAAATAGGAGCAGACAAGGTGGATTAATTCGGCTTGCAAACAATACATAGATACATAAACTATAACACTCTTAATATTTTTTTATTGCGTCTACGCACAAGTTGGTAGATAAGGATTAGTAAGAAATTTCAGGTTTTTTAGCGGAAGTTGCCCATAATGACAAAGAAACTAAGGCAACGGAAAGCGGAGCGAATCCTAACCCCTTTTTTAGATTTTTGCATCGCGTGAGTGGAGCAAAAATTGGTCAAAAAACATGTTTTTGTGGAGCTCCCTTTAATTTTAATATTTATTTTGTTAATATGTTATTATATCGGTAAATGGAATACACAAAAAATGCAGGTATCTACCTTTTACGAATCATGAGATACAATAAAGCTCGATAGATCGACAGAGAGACAGACAGCGGAGGAAATATGGGACGAATCAGGAATGAAATCGGCATAAAAATTTATTTTCCTGATTCGGACTAGCCGAAACCAGTTCGGCTTGACAGCGAAGTCACATCCCTAGTCACGTACACTATTACAAATCTGCAACAGCACACTAACAAAAAACGGACATGCGCAAAACTGTGTCTGGCGGTATCCTTCTAATACTTCATCCGATCTATAAACCCTATTTCCGGTCAATAACCTCGTTCATGTACACAGTTCATTCATGACAAACAGAATTCATTTCGTTCATTCAAAGAAACAAAAGACTTAGAAACAATTTAATCGTCAAAGTGTGTAGACGTACTCCTCCTCAACATTAGATTATCGTTCCTGAAATAGAGTAAGTTTTTACAACCATAATTTTGCGAAATGATAGGGTGATGCTTTCGTTGTTATAAACATTTATTCAACTATCTAATTCAGTTGAAACTCAATATTCATATCCTTTGTGTACGTACCTACCTGTCTACTCAAATTCACACAAATTACTGCTGCGCAGTATAATAAAATGGTCTATAAATTCAAAGTTCTTTTGGAGCCTGTCTATTCTTTATTGTTTAAAGCTCGTTTTTACCTACCTAGATACCGATTTATAGAGCATGTGGTAAGCTTTATTTCGCATATTTGTTTCCTTTGTTATATATTTTTTTAAGAAGGCTTCCTACATTCACTTTTTAGTAACCTACCTATAGGTAGGCATTGACGCACAAAGTTTTATTTTTGTAGGTACAGATTTAATTGTTCAGAATGAAGAGTTTAGCAGCCCTCCTGTGCCTCCTGGCCGCAGCTTCGGCCGTCAGCTTGCTGGACCTCATCAAGGAAGAGTGGACAGCTTTCAAGGTGGGATACAAAAAATATAAATCTGTCCAAAAAACCTTCTACAGATAATGCATCCATGTGTCTAGAGCGCGGCCCAATAGGTAGAATACAATGGAATCATCAGATGAGTCAACACAAAAGTCAGTAGTTAAAGGTAGAAAAAAGTAATTCCTTTCATGTAAAATTGTGACTTAATTGTATTATTCAATCATAACAACCTGGAGATCCCATCTAAAACTCAATTTTCCTCATAATCAAGATGGAGCACAAGAAAAACTACGAGAGTGAGATTGAAGACCGCTTCCGCATGAAGATCTACGCGGAGAACAAACACACCATCGCCAAGCACAACCAGCGCTTCCAGAAAGGGCTGGTGTCTTACCAGCTGAAGCAGAACAAGTACGGAGACTTGCTGCATCATGAGTTCGTGCACCAGATGAACGGGTTCAACAAGACTGCCAAGTGAGTGCTTCTCCCACTAATTACTTTACTACCGATTTTAACTTTAATCCGAAATTTCCGAGCTGAGGGACATGTTTCATAATACCTACATAGGTAGGTAGTTAGGTACTACCCAAATAATTTTACTTCAGCTATTTGAGACCTTATAAAGGTATGTTTCTGACTCAAGAAATGCCAGGCTCATTATTAGATACCTAAGATGCTTTTCAAATAGGTAACTTCTTCCACTAGTGGAGAAAAAATTGAAGTGAAGAGAATATCAATAACACCTTATTACTTATTTGATAATAATAACTATGTTTATAGTATACATTTTACTTGTCTAAGTGCTTATTTTGTAAGCCTAAAAAAATAAAGTTATTGATTCTGATTCATTAAAATTAGACCATGTTCCCATCGTTTAACCTATTCTATTATTGTGTTTACACATATCTGAATCCTTATACAATATGCCACAAAATAGGTGTTCTATAAGCCGAAATGGGCGGTTTTGAACCACGAAGGGTAACATAATTGTGTTTAACGAATTTTCGTACTTTTTTAAGTTCACATTCAGCTTCTTGTCTGAGCCTTACGTGACATGCTACACACCCATCATATCTAGATATGGTGCGTTGCTTGCGTATGGTGGTTATGGTGGGTACCGTGCCTATACAAACAAACTCACCATAGATGATGTTGTTATCCAGTCATAAAAGGAAAAATATTTGTTACCTATTGTCTTTTGTTTCGGTGATAAGGGCCTCATGCCTACATTATTACTTTGATTGATAATGCACTATTATATATAAGTAATACAACACCGGTAGGTATGTATTTATGTACCTCGATCTGTCGATCGACACGCAATAGGGGGCGTATATCGTACCTATTTGTTATTATTCTTTTGTTATGAGATTAAATAGTCACTCGGAAAACGATAGATAATATATTATACTAGGTACATACATTATTATGAGTAATGTAAGCACATGCATTTTTACCATCGATTAGGTATTTAGCTTGGGTACGAGTGTGTGAGAGCCCTTAGGGCGCGTGTGTGTGGATACAGGTAACCTTGCTCTACGACCATCGTGCCACGCTCCAGTCCAGTTCAATGTCAGACGATGTAACCTAAGAATTAATTATGGAAATTAAGAATTCTTTTGTTTATCGACGAAGCTAAGCCCTACCTACCGTAATACCTAAAGGTTAGTTTGCTTACGATTTGTATATTATATGTATAGATATGATATTTAGAAGCTAGAAATCAATTGTTATGTACTTTTTTAATAGCGCTTCAGACGGGATATATCAAACATCTCTTATAATTATATATAACTTATAAGGGATGTTTGATATATTATATCACTGTTGTTGTTTTTACTTGAATTGTACAACTCGACATAAGAATTTCCATAATACAGCACTCAAGTAGGTAGATTCAGTTTACAGTAAACATTTCTGAACGCTAAAGAATTTTCATTTGCTGTCTTGTTTGGGTGCGGGCGCGGCGCAGTGGTCGAAGGTCCGCCTGAGACCAAGAAGGAAGGCTTCACGTTCGATTCCCTGATTAGGAGTAACGCAACATTCGTTTGTCCTGGCCAGGCACGGCAAAGGTCTCCACGCCAGCAAGGGCGCCAGCACCCGCGGCTCTTCGTACATCGCGCCCGCGCACGTGACGCTGCCCGACCAGGTGGACTGGCGCAAGAAGGGCGCCGTCACCGAGATCAAGGACCAGGGCAAGTGCGGATCCTGCTGGTCGTTCAGTACTGTGAGTATTCTGGTTAAGGCACCCAGCCAGATCTACTACCGAACTGCGATCCTTGGTTTTTTAACTTAAACAACGTTGCCCTAGCTTCCGTCCGCTACTTTTCGGGATCTTTCTCCGGAATACAATATCATCAACCATCACATCAGCCCAGGCACGTCCACTGCTGGACATAGGCCTCCCCCATACGATGCCACGTCCATCATGTAGGAGGAGGTACGAGTAGGAGAAATTTTAGAAGGGATTCTAGCGTTCTTATTAGATGGATGGATTCTAGGGACACAAATGTTGATGAATGTTTAGTTTATATGCATTGTTTATGTACATATTATTTTTCATTGACGGAACTTTCACAATATGGTTAACATCACGTTCAATCTACGATATAATAGGTAGCAGCTTCATTTTTATTGTAGATATGTTAATTATTATTGTTTTGATTGTGGCCCAGGTGGTAAGTAAAGTACTTTACATCATAATGCTCGGCAAGAAGGTTTTACAAACTAAGCAAAGAGACTGTGTAAGATGGTATTTGCAACACAGTACATTTTTTATAGGAATTCCGTTTTCAAATCTCATTACGTCACACTTTGTTTGAATTGTAAAGACTTTACAGTTCAAGCTATGCAAAACTCCTTGGTGAAACAATCTCTTTTCTTATAAAATGATAAGAAAACTTTTTACTGAAAAAAAAACTGTGGAAATGGCGGCATTTCATTTGATTTGATTTGTGCGACTGTAATAAACTAAAGTTAAAAGTTAAAACTGTAATAAACAAGTTTAAAGTGGTAGTTCAGTATGTCAAGTACTTCATCAGATGAAGAATTGGTCCGCACGCCTGATTTCTGTCATCTCGAAGCAGAAGATGTTGTACAAAATCTATTAATAAATAATTAATTTTTCTAATAAAAATTACATTCGGTCATACCTAAGTATATAAATGTTTTATTTGCCTCGCCATTATGATGTAAAGTAGAATGCTTACCTCGGTTGCAAGTAGCTATTACACCCTCGAATTATATTCTCGGATTCACTCGATCCATTAGCGCCCTTTGCGAGCGCTCGCAAGGGCGCGAAATTGGATTGAGTGCTCCCTCGAACTATATTCGCCCTCGCTTCGCTCGGGCGTCTAAATATCTCGGGTGCACTCAATCCAATTTAGGGCCCTTTGCGAGCTGAGCTCGCACTGGCGCCAAATTGGATCTTGTTCTGTAATAGCTCCCTTACTACCCTTGTGTAACAATCTACTATTAATGTTGAGGTCGCAAAAACCTCAGGATTACGTAATCCGACCAAACCGGTCACGTGAAGACGTGAAGCCATACAATGACCGCCCGCGGGCCGCGTCGGAAGCCGATCAAACTGGCTAGGTACCCTGAAACGGAAAAAACTAAAACAGTTGTTGTATCAGACAGACGATGCTTCTGTGTGTAGAGTAGATAAACACGATTAACAATAGATAGACAAAAGAAAATTACTTAATTATCTTCATAATGTGACCCGCTTATCTGATTTACCTAGGTGCAAAAATAATGAGAAATGTGACCGATGAACGTCCGCATTCCGTGACAAAGAAGCGGGTTCATGTCGACATCTGTTTGTTCTATCATATGTAGTCATACCTACAAGATATTATTCACGAGGTGATTCATCCATCACATCATCATAGGTAGCGCACCACACGATGTTGTCCACCTGATACAATTATAATTTGACTGGCGCTACTCGTAGATGTCGATGTCTATCATCAACATTATTTATTATCCGTGTAACAATTAGAATAACCTTATTTTTGTGTTTATGATAAGTAGGTATTATAGTACGTAGTGTAGGTGTAACTATTATTGTTTTTTTTATTTCTTATAAGTAACTCTTAACGCCACCGTCTTTATTGTTCTTTTATGTCCAGTCCATCCCAAGGTTGCCTGGAAGAGATCGCTCAAAGCGATAAGGCCGCCCTTTGTACTTCATTGTTGTCAACTTTTCCTTCTCTGTGTATTTTGTGTTGTGTGGTACAATAAAGAGTTTTCTATCTATCTATCTATCACTACCTTAGTAATGTGCTTCTGGCTAATGACTACTTGATTATTATAACGAACTATCCTATCCTCCTAATATTATAAATGTTAAAGTTTGTAAGGATGGATGTATGGATATTTGGGCTGAAATTTAGTATGGGTATAGTTTGGGACCTGGAATAACGTACAGGCTATATTTGATCCCGATAAAACGCGGGCGAAGGCGCGGGCAGCAACTAGTATACAAATAATAGTGTGTCCTAATGTACACACTATTATTGAAGATAAGATATAATTATCTTTAATGTTTTCATCAAAATATTATTTCTTAGTAAAATATTATCATTTTGTAAAAAAACCATCACCTCCCAGCCAGCGCAGAGGTGTCTACTAAGAGAACAAAAGAAATGTTACTCACGCACGTCACTCTTTTAGTCTGGATTCTGGAAGCACATTACATACCAGTTAATGTGACGTGTGAAGTCGGAAGTTTTATTTCTTACATTTACTAAATAATCAGTCATATGTATAAATGTATCCTAGTTTTAATAAATTCTGCATGCCAATGTGTTTTGGTGAAGTGTGTCACACTATTCTAATCTTTAAGACCTTGTATTAAGAACATTATTTCTTGCAATAAATGAATTTAATATACAATTAAAATCGATCGATGTGCGAAGGGCCGCCTGCGACTTGCACGCGGGAGGTTGCGGGTTCGATTTCTGCCTTGGGATTGGGACAAATGTTTGTACTATCTGAAAATATTGGGTACGGGTTTTCTGCGTATTTCTATGTATGTATAATAAAAAATATCTATCTGTGTAATTGTATTATGTATATCGGTCATCTAGTACCCATAACGCAAACTTAGCTTGGGGATTAGATGATGCTGTGTGGATTGTCCAGCATTATTTATTTATGCATATTATAAATAACAAATAATGTATAATTGATTTTGTCAAAGAGAGAGGAGTGTTCGTTATCCCTGAGTAAAAACAAATAATGAAATGAATGTGTTTATGAACAGACAGGAGCGCTGGAGGGCCAGCACTACCGCAAGACCGGGTACCTGGTGTCTCTGTCCGAGCAGAACCTGATCGACTGCTCCACGCAGTACGGGAACAACGGCTGCAACGGAGGCCTCATGGACAACGCCTTCAAGTACATCAAGGACAACGGAGGAATCGATATGGAGAAGACCTATCCTTACGAGGGAATTGATGATAAGTGCAGGTACTGTACTCTAGTTTACTAGGTATACTTTGTGAGTGTTTGACCTTCAGGCCCTTTCCTCACGGGGTCGGTACGTTCTCGTTTCGGTATAATCTGGAGAAACCTCTTTAACTCGCGCATGTAATTAAATGCGTCAGAATATATAGGTAGCATCAAACACCAGTCGGTTGTATGCCTGGTTGGCTTGGTACATACATGTAGATGTTCCGTTCCCCTCAGATACAACCCCAAGAACTCCGGCGCAGACGACAGCGGGTTCGTGGACGTGCCCGCAGGCGACGAGCAGGCTCTGCTGTCGGCCGTCGCCACCGTGGGACCGGTATCCGTCGCCATCGACGCCTCGCAGCAGAGCTTCCAGTTCTACTCGGACGGAGTGTACTACGATGAGAACTGCTCCTCCACTGAGCTGGACCATGGAGTCAGTATTTTATTTATTACTAGTTTCCGCCCGCGGCTTCGCGATCCTGGAAACATTTAAAGGTTATTTGTATCCTATGGGAAGTCATTTATGTAACAATTCCCGACGAGCCTATGTTCTATTCCACATTTAGAACCAGCTGCATCCTACATTTCAGTAATGTTAACGTAAACAGATAAATAGTGATTTCTATGATATTAACGTGATTTAACAGAATTCTCTTTCTGAAAATCCTGAATTTGTTTGTGGGTTCTGCTAAAATGGTTGAAGTAGAAGTTTGTTATCTTTAACAGGATCATGTTTATAAGTATGCAGGTACAATGAAAACGTTATTTGTGTACCCACTCTGTTCCTTCCTGTCCTGTCCACAGGGTCTTGTATTATTTTACATTAAAATGCTTAGATACACCAAATTGCACCACTTAAAAATCGAAACAGGGACAAAGAACAAAAAACTTTATAATTATTATTTATCGTACTTTTTGTTGTTACTTCCCTCACCTTTCGATTGTACCGACAAGCAATTTGTATAGGCTATACCTATTTGTATAGGCTATACCTATTTGTATAGGCTATACCTATTTGTATAGGCTATACCTATTTGTATAGGCTATACCTATTTGTATAGGCTATACCTATTTGCAAACAAAAATAAGATAAGCAATGCTGCATGTATGTACAAATGTAGGTAGGTAGCGATAATTAAACTGATAATACTGTATTCGGTATCAAATGTCAGTGGGTCGCACCGGCGGCGGCGGCAGTCCGGCACGTCCCGGCCTATTATATTAAACAACGATTATCAAGTCTTACTCAATATTCACAGAATTAGATCGATAGAAGCTTAGTAAGAAACCCTGAAGGCACTTTTTCTTGTTGCCGTGAAATACCTACTATTTATGCAAATTCTTAATTCGCACAATCATTTTGTATGAGTCATCGAGCGGAGCAAAGTTAAACAATGTTATTATTTCATTTTATATCCAATGGTCACAGTTATTTATTTATTTGTTGACGACCTCTGTGGCGCGGTGGGCGAAGGTCCGCCTGCGACGCAGGAGGTTGCGGGTTTGATTCCCGCCTCGGGACAAATATTTGTACGATCTGCAGATATTTGTTCAAGGTGTTCTGGATGTTTTCTATGTATAGTAAAAAATATCTATCTATGTAGTGTATTATATTAAGTATATCAGTCATCTAGTACCCATAACACAAGCTCTGCTTAGCTTGGGGCTAGACGATGCTGTGTAAATTGTCTAGCATTATTTATTTATTTATACAAACTGGGTATATACGAGTACGAGCGAAGTAGGCAAATATTACATTGCATTTCCTTTCTAACTTTTGAAAAAAAAAAAATGCTGCTCCTTCCGATGCCAAACACGTATCGGTGTGTGCTCCGTTACCTATTGAAAACATAGAACAAACATTTACCCCAGCGGTATTCCGGCCCAGAACCACCCCCTTCCCTTTCGTCCCGGTAAAGTTCATTCTGGGCCACTTTGTATTCCTTCAAAATCAGATTGTGATTCATTAGATTCTTGGAACTGTCGCGACTAGTACTGCATTATTATGTTGTACATATATGTACGAGTATGTTCCTTTATTTTAACGACTAAATTAGTAATGTTTGATTAATGCTGTAGGTTGATCGAATGTTCTTCGTTTAGAATTTCTGAAGAATATGCCCTAACTGAATACATAGTTCCCAAGTAAGGTGAGATCTCTCCTGTAGATCACTAAAGTATGTCGTTACCTTCTCAGGTGCTGGTGGTAGGCTACGGCACCGACGAGCAAGGCGGAGACTACTGGCTCGTCAAGAACTCGTGGGGCCGCTCCTGGGGAAACCTCGGCTACATCAAGATGGCGCGCAACAAGGACAACCACTGCGGCATCGCCTCTTCCGCCTCATACCCACTTGTCTAATTGTAGTAACCGCGGTCTACTGCTCCGAACCTAGGTATCTGAAAGTGCTAACCTCTCCAATGTCATACATCTTTTTACAACCCGCTCCGAACTTAGGTAGGTACTAACCGCGCGTTATTTAATACCTGCCGTGCGTCAAAATCACGTTACTGCCCTCATGTAAATTATGAAGGTACTATTATAGCCGCGTCAAGGCGCGCGCGTCAACTATCACGGAATCTTATGATATAATTACCTAAATATTTAAGTATAATTCCATAATGTAAGTGAAATCTTTTCAATAGAATGTAGGAATGAAGTAGGTTTATGGGAGAAACGTATTTTTATTTTTATCTAATTCCATGACTCTAAAAGTAAAACCTAAGATCGCATTTTACTGAAGCATTGTTATATAGATAGTTTTGTTACATTACATTCCATCAATTTGTTTTCGTTTGTATTACTTGTCTCGGTAAGTATTTTATGGAGGACCCTTTCCCTTACATATTTCATAGAGGAGTGTACAAAAACTTAAGTTAGTTAACAAAAGTGTTCATTCAAATAAGATGTACCTACATACATACATACATACATGTGATACTTATGATAATTTAAAAAATTATATTAAATATTTTTATTGATGTTTGTTTTATCCCTAGATAAATAGTGATAGGTGCATATGTTGTCGCGGGATCCTACTTTCAGCCCGTTCGTAGGATATCTAGGCGTATTACGAAATGGGAATGCATCCGCCGATCGTTGAACGAATGTCTAAATTAGACTCGTCCAAGTGCTTATTTTGTAAGCCTCCAGAAATAAAGTTACACCTCGTCGCCTCGGCGCGGCGTCGCTTACGACATGTAGTCGAATGAAATAATATGGTTTACTGTGATCTGATGATATTGGTACCCGGGGCGGATTTCATTTTCTACACGACATTTTTATGATCTGGCTGTACCTATGTGCGAGTTTCCGTTGTTGCCACTCTTGCGGGTTTGAGTTTAGGGCACCCCGAGACGTGGCAAGATGGCACCCCTCGGAGCTTGGTAACCGGGGCGGAGCGCCCCTTACGCCGCTAGTGGGTGTAGCTCGCTGAGTTATGAGTGGCGAGTGCAAAGAGCAGGTATACGTTCAAATTATATTGACAACAGATATTCTGCTATGACTACGATCATAATTATTCGGACCTCTCAAACAACTCTTCCGGTTTAAAAAATTATGCATATCAAGTCCAGAACTTCCAGTAGGCTCTGAAGATGCAGACTGCGACAAATCATCATTTCATACATCAAGCGATTCTATGTTGCTTGCTGCAGTATCTATATTACTCATTTTAAAAACCACTGCGTGTTTTCTGATCTTATATCTCGCTGGCGCTCTTCAGTGGTTCAACACCGTTGCTTTTCTCTTTTCGAGTCAACAAAGATCGTATTTTCATCTTCTACCAAAATGCATCTACTGTTCGTGATAAGTTAGTAAATAATAGTTCATAAATTATGAACTATTATTAAATAGTTTTATACCAGTAGGTAAGTACCCACTTAAATCTTATTTGGTAACCGACGCAAAAAATTATACAAAAGAAACGTGCGCCTCTCGAGAGCATCAACTCTCCATAATTGCCCAAGTATGCTATGTAATGTACCGCATAAAACAGACTTCTCAGGATAAAGTTCACCGACTACTGGTTGGTTGAGAAGTAAAAATCACTAGACCCGTCGGAAAAAAAGATAGGTAGGTTTTCAAATTGATTCGTTCAACGTACCTACCTATCACGAGCACATTATTACCTACCTTTTGACACTGAATAGACAGCATACACCGAGTTAGACAAAATAATGTTTTAATTCAAAATCATTCAGATCAGTTGTTTGACTCTATAACTTGTCAGCGAGACAAGTTTTATGTTTAGCCTAGTCCAATAACTGACAATGCACTTTTAGCAGTTATATTTTACCTAGGTAAAGTAACTGCATCACTGTGATATTTATTTTTCATAAGGAATTAATAATGACAGACAATGCAGCAGCACTATGAACTTACAATAATTATAATTTTAATTTAGATGACTATAACGACAGCTAAACTATTTATTAATCATTTACCATTTTAAAAAAATCTAAGATCTTGATTGTTTTCCTGTCATGTCTGTTTATGGCTTTGAATTGAATTACATATAGGTAGGTAATTTAAGCACCATTTATAGTAAAATATATTTTTGTAAATCGACGTATCCAAGTGTGCCCTGTGCTCCTACGGCGAATAATAGAATACATGAGTATGAGTAGGTACCTACCTACCTAAAACTTGTTCCTGCTATTGTTATTTAGGGTAGGTATGTCAAATTAAACTAATGATAACAATACGGTAGGTAGTCATCATTGGAATAAAAATACTCTTGTAGAAAAGTTGCTATTAAAGATATTTATATTTTATAACTAGCTGCGCCACGCGGCTTCGCCCGCCTCAAATACGGAGAAACGTGGTAACAAACATTCATACAGAATACAGACTCTATATTTATTAGATTAATTATTATTAGGATTTGTATCGAGTTTTGAGCGAATCGAATCAAGGAATAATAATTTTCCATACAAACTTTACCACCATTTTGAACCCTCAGAGGAGAAATCTTCAAAATTAGATTAGGTACCTAGCATAAGTGTCTATAATATCAGCGACTTTAGTATGTAAAGTCCAATGCAGATCGAAACCCTGCTGTTTTCGTTGTGGCCAGGAGAACACTTGCGATAGCTGCGACGCATCTGAGACCGAGTCACCTTGCCTACATTGTTCAGGTACCTAAGGATTTTGCCACGAGTAAAAATTGCCCCGAAGTAGTAAGGCAAAAATCAATTAAATCTAGGCTACCAATGCTGTAGGTATCATTTGAGGAGGTAGCATTTCCAAGGGTTTTGCGTTCCTGGAGCAATTCCCGCCCTCCCAGCAGATTTTCTCTCCCTCTCAGGAGCTGTTCTCTCCTTATTAGCTCAGCTCCTGAGAGGGAGAGAAAATCTGCTGGGAGGGCGGGAATTGCTCCAGGAACGCAAAACCCTTGGAAATGCTACCTCCTCAAATGATACCTACAGCATTGGTAGCCTAGATTTAATTGATTTTTGCCTTACTACTTCGGGGCAATTTTTACTCGTGGCAAAATCCTTAGGTACCTGAACAATGTAGGCAAGGTGACTCGGTCTCAGATGCGTCGCAAATTAATTTAAAGGAAAATTATTATTCCTTGATTCGATTCGCTCAAAACTCGATACAAATCCTAATAATAATTAATCTAATAAATATAGAGTCTGTATTCTGTATGAATGTTTGTTACCACGTTTCTCCGTATTTGAGGCGGGCGAAGCCGCGTGGCGCAGCTAGTTATAAAATATAAATATCTTTAATAGCAACTTTTCTACAAGAGTATTTTTATTCCAATGATGACTACCTACCGTATTGTTATCATTAGTTTAATTTGACATACCTACCCTAAATAACAATAGCAGGAACAAGTTTTAGGTAGGTAGGTACCTACTCATACTCATGTATTCTATTATTCGCCGTAGGAGCACAGGGCACACTTGGATACGTCGATTTACAAAAATATATTTTACTATAAATGGTGCTTAAATTACCTACCTATATGTAATTCAATTCAAAGCCATAAACAGACATGACAGGAAAACAATCAAGATCTTAGATTTTTTTAAAATGGTAAATGATTAATAAATAGTTTAGCTGTCGTTATAGTCATCTAAATTAAAATTATAATTATTAAGTTAAGCTACTTTTCTGCTATTGATGTTGCTTGTAGAACGCAGAAAATATTAAAAACCGCTAAATTATTTGAACTTCGCGCGGATTTGTGTCAGATTTCGAGCCAAGGAAACTTTTCGATCAAGTTAGAATAGCCGTGCTGCACAGCTATTCTAACTCGATCGAAAAGTTACCGTGACTCGAAATCTGGCACAAATCCGCGCGAAATTCAAATAATACGCGCGATATTCAAATATTTCAGCGGTTTTTATTATATTCTGCGTTCTACAAGCAATATCAATAGCAGAAAAGTAGTTTACCGTAAATCTTAAAACATTTTCTATGAACCCATGTTTTAACTAATTTCGATTCGACTCGACTTTTGGAGAAATTAATAATTTATGAGATGTATTACTAAAAATCAACATCATCACCGAAAGCCCCATTAATCGTACTTCATTGGAACATAGATTCATAGAAAATGGTCAGCGATTTATGCAAAACTACTTTTTAGGTAGTTTTATTCCTTGTAGAACGCAGAAAATATTAAAAACCGCTAAAATATTTGAATTTCGCGCAGATTATTTGAATTTCGCGCTGATTTGTGTCACATTTCGAGTCAGGGAAACTTTTCGATCGAGTTAGAATAGCCGTGCTGCATAGCTATTCTAACTCGATCGAAAAGATCATGTCTCGGAAATGGCTGAAGACACACGTTTACGAATGCCCTACCGAGCGAGGTCAAAAACGCGATTCATACTCGCTCTCGGTGGCTACACGAACAAGGAAACACTTTACGGGGAATGCTTTAAAAATGGTAGAAAATGTACACCATGGTAGAAATTAAAACGTTGGAATTAGTAAGAAAACTATAGCTAGAAATTAATTTTGTAATTATTTTTCAACTATTTAGTCATTAGTTGATGAAATAAAACCTTTATGAGATTATTTGGGAAACTTGAAATAAAGTGTATGAATAGAAGCGCAACCTTACTTCGTAAACCTAACCCAACGTTAGCTTTTTTATCTGTGGGGCAACCTAAGTGTGGTGGCTAGTGTTGCAACCTTAGCCATTTACAAGATAGATCTAGCCTTTTTACAAAATGAACCGGTTTGACATTTTTGACAATGAAACATACTAAATACATACTTACAAAACCTATCTTACCACGCTTATTAATTTGATTGAAAGATTTTGCTCGTCTTGTGGTAGAACATGTTCATAATTCTGTTTAATTAAAATTTTCACTAATAACTTAAAATTGTTTTCGCGTAGGAAGCGTTTCCTCCCTTAGAGATTGACTGCGGAAGATTTTATCAATTAAATTTTATATTATTTCAATATCAACGTCGTATGACAGTATAAGAACATACCTTTGATCTCGCGGTAAATGTCAACAAGTGACGCGGTACCGTGAAATTTCCATTGGAATCACGTGCACACAAAATCTATAGGGTATTTCCCGTTGACCTATAATCATACAATTTTGCAAAGCAATGTCATATAGCACAAATAAAGGGAAAAATCCAAAAACCGTAAATTTATAGTTTATTCATATAATAAATAATATTTGATTCTCACCATGGACCGATAACCTAGAAGGCACTTCCCGTAAATCTAGAATCATGAAATTTGGCAAGAAGCAAGGCCTTACACCACAAGTAAAGGAAAAAATCCAAAAAATGAAAATACCTAGTGAATTCACAAAAAATAAATATTTTTGGTTTTTACTGGCGGCCAAAACCTATAAGCTACCTACATCCCGTTGACGAATAGTTGAAGAATCATTAAATTTGGATGTCACAAGGTCTTATAATTATTATTATTATGAAGCCCTCGGTGCACAAGTTCAACTCGCACTTAGATAGATCGATAGATGGTTAATTTGGTTCACAAATATAGACAGCAAAAACAAAAAAACAAACATAGACATTGTAGTAGGTAGGTATCAGTAAAATATACTTGTAAAATACACAAACAATTTAAAAAAGAAGAAAGAAACATCAAATATTACAAAAGTACACTCAAGCATAAAAACTAAAATTTAAACTAAAGGTCAATAGGTATGTCAGTGCTGCCGAGGTGAGGCCAAAATGGATCAGTCAGATCAGTATGCTATTTTGCACCAGGGTACAAAACAGCGCTGGTTTTCAGACTGACCCAGTCTAGGTGACACGACGTTCACTTGACGTTTTTATTTTAATAGAAGATGTATATTCTGAAGGCGGATATTATTTATTTTAATTATTTGTGTCGTTTTCAACTAATTTGAGGGCATAGATAACAAATAATGCTGTTTTTACTAATCCAAGATGGTGGATAATTTTTATTTAAAATATGGGTATCGTGTTCAACTAATTGCGCGTGGATAACGAATATGCGGTGTTTTTTCAAATCCAAGGTGGCTATATCGTTTTTTGTGATGATATTGTTTTTGACTAATTAGAGGGTGTCGGTGTAGGTCTAGATTAGGTCTCGAATTAGTCAAGAAAAAGTCAGGCATCTTGGAATAAAAAAAATACCACTTATTGGTAATATACACCCTCGAATTAGTCGAAAACGGGAGTAACATATGAAAAAAAACATTATCTTGAATTTGAGAAATACCCAATTTTAAGTAATGAACATCCTCGAGGCAGTTGAAAACGATATATTTGTTAGAAAATAATTATTATAAAAAATGGAATAAAGAACGTTAGCTATATTGGATTTAAAAACATATATTTTCTTTTTCTCCCTTGAGTGAGGCAAAAATCCTAAGATTGAAAACAAGGTTAATCGTATGGATGGAAATATTTTCCTTGTAGCAAAAGTATTCATTGTCTTATTTAGCCCTTTCTAGTCCTACTTGTAAAAACTGAGTTCGTCTTTTCTAACCCTTTTGAGGCCCGCTAGCCCCTTTTCGGAAAACCAAGGTGGCAGCACCACGCCGCCGTCACAACAAAACAATAACAAATGAACCAATTCGAAATACAAACAATTTTCGTTTATTCTCCTTGCATTGCACAATTTTATAAGTGCAGTGAAGTGAATAAATGATCCACTAGTCTCGCAATAATAATTATGCAAGAAATAAACAAAGTAAGTGCCTTTTTTAGATCAGCCTAAATTTTAATTTCACTTCACATGTTGTAATCAATATAATACAAATTTTCAGGGTAATAGAGTGAAAGTTTCACCTGATCAGAGAATTATAATGCTCAACTTCGTGAAGGCTCACGTGGACTACGCCCGCGGTCGAGTAACGGGCCCCGATGCCGCTCAACAACGCAAAAAAAAAATGTGAAGAAATGGTCCGAATGCTGAACGCCTGTGGTTCAGGAACAACTAAGACCCCAAAGAAATTGCTGAAAGTAAGAATCATAACTAATTATTGTTATTGTTCATTTATGTACATGTAGTAAATATCAATTTACATACTATTTACAGTGCTGGCAAGATTGGTGCTGTGACACAAAGGTCAAGGCACTAAAGAGAGAGAAATTTATGAGTGGAACTGGTGGAGGTCCGTGCCCCCCACCACTCTCGGAGCTGGAAGAATCCTTAATGGAATTAAATCCATATCAATACCAGTCGGAAGCGTCCCCAAGACGCAGACTGCATTGCCTCGCTGTATGGCAATGTTAATGCGCTGCGCCAGATACTCACCAGCTGTCGGATCACACGTCGCTTCGACCAGGCACTCAGAAAATTTTTTGAAAACCCATTGCCTCGGTACCCCATGGACCTAGGGTCTCGACTCTAAGGGGTTCTGTAGAGACCTGCATATTTGCGCCTCTTGGGATCCTCGGCCAAAACAATTATATTTTAAGTAGTAATTAGTATTAAGCCAAGATTGTGATTATTGTGGTTCTCTATTGTGTAAGTTTATTCAAAACATGGTATTTATTTAAACATTAATGTTACAGATTTATTACTAGACTTTATTAGTGTAACTAGTTGTAGCAATTTGTAATTATGAGGTGATCTCATTAAGACTTGATATAACTTAAAGATATTACAATTATCTAAAAATAAAAATAGCTCTTTATTTTCTAGTATTTTATTAGTAAATATCATACGTTACAAAGTGTTCATAAATAATTTATGTAAAGAATTAAATTTAGATACAAGATTTCTCAACTATCTTAAGCAATATTGTGATTATTATGGCTATCAATAAATATACAATACAAAACTCTTTATTGTACACCACAAAGACAAATAAAACACATAGACATTAACATAAACAAGTAGAATGGGTGGCCTTATCGCTTAGAAGCGATTGCTTCCAGGCAATATACCTACATTTTTACTGTGTTATCTATTCCATTAGTAGGTTGTATTGCAGGGAAACTAGTAGTAGTGGTTCATTGACTGTTTTCTTTAAACAGTGACCCATTTAAACTAGTGGGTTTCCTCGTTATTACGCCATTAGACACTTCCACCTCCGAGTCTACATCTAAGGTACATCTCTCGCAACTCCATTCAGACCGGCCAATGAAGGCAAGCAAGAGGTGGGGATCTAGTTCTCTTAATACCCAGCAGCAGCATCTTCATATTTCCCAGCACGCAGGGCAATGTCAGATTTCTGTAGTTTCTGAAAAAAGTTAAGTGCTTTTAATTTGTTATGTAGGTGGTTCATTTGTTCTAATTAGTGATTAGGTTGTATAGTGATCTCATTATTCAAGTATTAGGTATTATTAAATCTATCTAATCCTGAAAAAGTTAAATGTTTAAAAATAATAGTGTGACTAGATATTATGTAGGTTTAAGAAAAGGTACCAGCAGTGGTAATTAGGTAATATTTCATACAATGCAACTCAAATAAATAGCTACTTTTGGATTGTGTTTTCTATCGCATTAGTATCGAAGGGAAACCTTATCCACCTGCACAGTACTGACTGCCTGTTCAATGCATCTGTTGTATCATTAATGGCCCTGCAGACCGATGACTGACTCAGGCAGAAAGCGTACTCCCTCCCATCCGACTTTTGGTAACTGCCTTGTGCGCAAAAGTGGAGGGCAGACAAAAACTACAAAGCAATATGTACATAAAGTAGGTTAGGTTACATAAAGGTAAGTATTCAATTGTTTGTAATGCTTACTTTTAGCTCCACTAGTACCGCATTAAAAAGCTTCGTCCAAGGCTAATACGCACGCAGGTCGTTTATCAAATTCAGAGCCATGTCGGGAGAGTCTGTATATCCCCCGAAAGTTTGGATCTATAAAAGGATTTGTCAAATCCCGCAGAGTCAGGCACCGACGGAGTGTGCTTATCCTGTGTCTTGCTCCATCACGCCGGTTTTGGTGTTGTAAAACGAGAATTATGCTCCATCTAAAATTGTTTTGTTTACTATGCACATAACCTCAATGTAACACAAAAAAATGCAAAGAAAGATTTTTGGGGGCATAAAAGTGCTAAAATCATCTTCATTCACTAATTACTTCACGAAGAATACGGAGGTTTTCTCCAAATCATGATAATTTGTTAGAAATTGTACCTCGGATTAGATTCCATCAAGCAACTACCACTCTAAATAATTCCGTGAAAAGTTGGGTCGATTTGGACCAAAATTTCCGTGCTCGGACGCTCTGAATAGCCTATTTCAAAATCCGTCTCGGAAACTAGCGGTTTCCGAGTAAAATCAATTTCGAACACGAAATCGAGCCACTCTGAATTGCCCTGCTGATCGAGGAATAGTTTCCGACGAATTACTTCCTCACAGAGAGAGTTTAATAGACACCCTCCTCACATTATTAATAAATATTATTATTTCGAACCCTCAAAACTGACCCTCCAACGTTGCCGCTAAATTGACACCAGATTGACACAATTAGTTTCCCTATCTGGTTTTGATATAAATGTACCTAAATGAGAGTTCTGTTAATTTAATATCTTCTTTAGCTAACTATATTTATTTTGTTTTTAATTTTATTTTTATCTTTAAAAAATACCTAGTTTTTTGTGATCGTAGTAAAAATCTCATTGGTATTTTGAAATAGCTCGCATACGCATCTATACTCTAAGGCTCATATTATTGTTGTAATCCCGACTCCATTCCGACTCAGACATTTCCATGAACTGGACACTGGTAGAAAAGTGGCAAATCAGACACATATTGCCAATATCAAAGAAGTCAAGTCTTAGGTGATGGTTTCAGGACTAAGATGTAGCAGCCTACCTATTAACTAGGTGTTTCGCTTTGGTTAATAAACTCGTAGGTAGTATTGGATTTAATTAAAAGTAAAAGCTATCTCCGGTTGATAACGCAGTCACGCGACCAACGATGTCTACATATGTAGGGCACACGATAGGTAGGTAGGTGGTTACGGCTATCAGCGCGCGGTGGCGTACAAGGTCTCTGATCGGGCTGGGATTGACGCATTTGAGGGACACGGAACTGCGTATATCTGTTTGAAACTGCGACGCATCTGCACTTCACCTTCAAGTCAACATACAATTTAATGGTTTAATGTGCCAAGGTTAAGAAAATACCTATCGCTAGCTAAAGCTAGCATTAAAATTATCAGATTTTATTAAAGCTGGCGGATTCTGGTCGCCTCAATGCAAATACTACTCTGTAATGTCTAGTGTAGTGTAACTGATGCATACCTAGTACCTACCCGATCAAGTATTTAGTTACTGGTCCGTCCCTACTTGTCCGTCCCTACTTGTCCGTCTCATCACATCACATGACTGACAACAGATATGTGTCCAATGTGTCCGTCTCTAGGACAAAGTTTATCATATAAATACAAAATGACTTCCCATCTACTATGACTACCAGATATTACCTATTGGATAGTAGAGACATACATAATCTATGATTAGGAAATGGGGAACTTCTTTTACGTTTTCACAACACATTTTATTGGAAGAGGAAAATAAATATGTATGTATTTACAAAACTATTATTTGGCACTAGCTAGACATGTAGAACACCTAGATATTGACTTACTAGTAAATAATTAGAGATATTACTGTCGAGTCCAGTCCACGAGATCTATTACCATCTAGTCCCTACTTACAAACTACCTGACTTTGTACAAAATCTATTGTTAAGAAAATATAAAACAATAATCTTAAAGTTAATTATATACAGACATACTACCTCACTAGCGCAGACTAATTGTAATACTTACTACTTACAAAAAAACTTGTCCCAGTCGAGTAGTACCAATTCATTTAGGTGATTATTATGTGGTAGGTACCTTCCTAGCTACGAGTATACAGGGTGTTTGGGATTGGGACCGACATCATTTTTTGGGGAGTTGTGGGGATCATGAGCTTCATTTGTCCGGTAAAATCAATGTCCTAAGTGTCACGGTTGCTGAGATGTTTTTTTTTTAATCTGAAATCTTCATATCTTGTTTGTTTGTGGTAATGCCACAAGTTAACTTGTGCTTTATTCTCCAATGCAGTTTACATTCTAAAAAAGTATTATATCATACAATTCAATCTTATTTATCATGCTTTTTAAAAACAGCTAAGGACATTGGTTTTACCTTAGAAATGTAGCTCATGATCCCCCAACTCCCCAAAAAATTATGTCCATCCCAAAACCAAACATCCTGTATAGATAAAAAGTACCTATTCATTTGAAAATACTCGTAGAAGAATTATTAAACGTAAGTAGGCCTACTTTAATTTATGTTTACGCTTTAGTCAAGAAGTTACAGAGCTGATATATTATTATACATTTTTGAAGGTGAAGATCCGTTCTTGCGTTACATCGTCATTTGTTTGGCATTCCTATTCTGTTTCTTCACTTCATCTTCACTAGTAACATCCATCGCATTTACATTACATTACGATCAGCTTTATCTATCATTGCTTTTGTATATACATAATGTACATATGTAGGTACTAACATAGACATAACTGTATGGTTCGTACCCAAAACCATTTCTGAGCCATTATGACATACATCAATAAATTTACTATTAGATCTACTTCCAGAATGGGATCTCCATAGTGGCGTAATGTTATGTTAACCTTTAGGTACGTATACTGTAGTACTGGTACACTAAATACCTCCTCACCGAGACTAGATTGAGATTAAATTAAAAGGTGTTTGCGATTCTGATTATCTACAGGGGGGTGAAAGGGACGT